>CAHIKZ030001061.1:0-135000 GCA_903632075.3 Acanthosepion pharaonis | reverse complement strand
GCGTGTACTTAAAAATTTTATGAATAGTGAGCTGACGCCATTTTCTTCAAAAATGTCTTATAGATAAAAACCATATAAAACAACATTAGGTCTGTCATCACGCTCTCATCTTAACAACACCATAAATAAACAGCTACTGTGCGGTTAGAAAATCCTTTTCTGTGATATTTCAATCTTAAAGTAAATAATGTTGAGACAGAGAAACATTTGACTAGGAAATTGATGAGCTGAAGTAGAAATTACGCACGCGCGCACAAACACATACATACAAACGGACATCGTAAACAGTTTCCATACACATAAATGCATACAAAAATTCACAAAGAATGAACACGTTACAAGTTAGCTTATAAAATTTTCCCAGTTGTTCCTCATGTAATAATTTATTTTTCATAAACAAAATAACTTAATGACGTTGAACAAATTAGATTTCAATGTTTACCAAAAAGCAACTAAGGAAAATGACCTAATTAATTTTTATTGTCATGATACCAACAAATAAAATTCGGGTAATTATACATTCCGCCTGAGAGCCCATCGAATAGGTAGTCTGAAATACCTAGATGAAAACGGAATAATGTATTGCAAAATATTTTATATTCCATTAATATCAATATCGTTTCATTCACAAAGCGAAGAAAATAACATATACAATTGATATACCTAAATCAAGATCAAAATTATTATACTCATGATTAGGATGTTAAAGCTGTTAAATATCTCGAAAGTACAGAAATTTACTTTACATCGCATCGTCTTTTTTCTTTGCATCAAAACGGGACACTTTCAACGTATTGCTTCATTTTAGCGCTCATGTTACTTACATCCATATTCCTTCAGCTGTTTATGCAGAAGAAATTTCATATACCCCCAGAGATTCCTTCGTATCTATTGTGATTTGGCACCGTCGTTTTCATCTTATATTGACAGGCAGAATACATTATCCACCACATAAGGTAAAAACATTAAGATTAAGCATAACTGGTGAAAATGTTGTTGATTCTGGAGTAACTTTATGTCCATTTCTCAAACGAATTCTTATGAACGTCCAAAATACAATTCCCCTAACTTGCTTGAGATATTCATGGACAATTGAACATGACACAATGTTTTGCATGAAAGCTATATAATATTGTCTTTCAAAAGGTCCTCATTCAGGCCGAAGCATCCAGAACGCGTCGGCGATATAAAAATGACTAATTGTACACAATTTAATCGGTAGATGTATACGTGCACTTATTGCATATATTTATATAACTCTGACAAATAATTTCAAATGACCAAATTTTCGCAATACATTAAGAAAGTATTGGTAAATATGTTGCGTTTTGTAATTATAATCATTCAAATGAAAAACACAGTACTTGACAGAACATAGGATAAGTGAATTCTAGATGAATTTTAGTAGCGCAAAAACATACTTCTGCCAAGTTTAGTTAACCTGGCGGTGAAATACAAAATTACTTTCCAAACTGCCTAATATATGTAAATCTTAATATTGTGCGTATGGCTGTTCAAGTTTTTGAAAATGTTTACATTTTTCTTTCCTTAGTGCATACACGCACGCACGCACACACACACACACATACATACGCATACACACACAAACACACACACAAACACACACGTATATATATATATATATATATATATATATATATATATATATATATACACTTGGTTGGATAGATGTGAGTTTGTGACCCTGTATTTCACGCTTTAGCGATCGTCAGACAAATTGATTAATGTTTTAAAGAATTTGGGTTTATGTAGATTGCGTGTATTGGTGTTATTGTGGAAGTGGTGGCGGAAACTTAGTCGTTTTGTCATTCATCGTACTAACGCAATCATAGATGTATGCAGACACATATACATACTTGGTCGTCCGTCGGGACTCATACATATATACTATAGAACCTACAGCCTACAATCAACTCTTAACCAACAAAATTACACAACTATGCAAAAAGACAAACACGAACACAATAAACATTATAAACCAAGAAGACAAAAATATAGCCACCAAATTGAATATAGACGGAAGAGTAAACAAACTATCTGAACAACATGCTTTCATCACGGCAAAGGACAACAAAGCCAGATTCGTAGAAAACCCCACATTCAGACTAATTAACCCAGCGAAGAGCGAGATAGGAAAAATTAGTAAAAAGATACTAGAAAATATCAACACCAGCCTAAGAGAAAAATTAGGTCTCAACCAGTAGAAGAACACCAAAGCCGTCATAGAGTGGTTTAAAACGATGGATAACAAGTACAAATCAACTTTCATCCAATTTGACATTGTGGATTTTTATCCTTCCATTACAGAATGCATATTAAATGAAGCTATACAACTGGCACAACTAAATGTAAAACTCACGGACGGAGATATAAAAATAATCAAGCATTGACGCAAATCCCTGCTTTCCCACAACAATGAACCATGGGCAAAGAAACAAAACCACAACATGTTTGACGTAACAATGGGTAGTTACGATGGATCAGAAATATGCGAATTAGTAGGCATACTCATCCTATCATACCTGGCCAGAATCCTGGAGAGAAAGGACACAGGATTATACAGAGATGACGGTCTTATCTTAATAAGAGAATCCAATGGCCCCAAAGTAGACAAATTCAGGAAGAAAATAGTGAACGCCCTAAAAACATTGGATTAAAAATAGAGATAAATACAGACACAACAATAATAAACTTCCTTGACGTCACTCTTAACCTGATCAACAACACATATGAACCATACAAAAAAGAAAATGACACCCCAACTTACGTACACACATCCTCCAAACATTCACCTTCTATCATCAAACAAATACCAAAATCAATCAGCCGCAGACTATCTGAGAACTCATCTAACATATACATTTTCAATAGCAAAAAAGCACCATACAACGAAGCACTAAAAGCAAGTGGTTACACACAACAACTACAATATATACCTCCACAGCCAAAACGCAGAAACAGAAAGGGAAACATTATCTGGTTTAATCCACCATATAACAAAACTGTTAACACGAACATAGGCAAAATATTCCTAAACTTAATAGAAAAACACTTCACTGAAGAAAACAAATTATCAAAAATATTTAACAAAAATAACGTAAAGATCAGTTACAGCTGTACAAAAACATAACAGAAATAATCAAAAGCCACAACAAAAAAATGACAACCTACAAAAATGAAACCAAGGATCCAATATGCAACTGCAGAAACAGAACAACATGTCCACTCCAGGGAAATTGCCAACTTACAAACACAATATACAAGGTCAAGGTAAGTACAAACAACAACACTAT
The DNA here is from genome assembly GCA_903632075.3 of Acanthosepion pharaonis. Lineage (NCBI taxonomy): Eukaryota > Metazoa > Mollusca > Cephalopoda > Sepiida > Sepiidae > Acanthosepion > Acanthosepion pharaonis. The sequence goes on along the minus strand of CAHIKZ030001061.1, from coordinate 131,686 downwards.
GCACTACATCGGTGCCACCGAAGGTCCATTCAAGATGAGGATTAACAATCACAACCTTTCATTAAACAACAGAAAATATTCGAACAGCACAACATTTTCTACATACATATGGCAGCAAAAATACAAAAACATCACACTAAAAATAAGTTGGGAAATATTGAAAAAAGCCCCTGCCTACAACAACATTACGAAAAAATGCCTACTTTGCCTACACGAAAAAGTAGCAATAATATCACACAAACCGCAAAAGAACTTGTTAAACAAAAAATCAGAGATAATCTCCAAATGTAGGCATGAGAACAAGTATCTATTATCCGAATTCATACCAAACGGATAAAACAGACAAACCACCAACAATCACAATTTAATTTCAAGATACCATCAAAATAATTGCATCTATCATTATTATCATTGCACCAACATTAGTAATCACTTTTACCACTTCACAATAACTATTAACTAATATTATCATTACCACCAAACACACAGCACCATCACTTACACATCACACCCACTATTAACATCTAAATCCACTACAATCTTTATTACTCCCCCAGCATATTTAATACCTTAAAACAATATGATCAGATATAATTTCCATATGTAACTATGAGAATAAACACCTATTACCAGGCAGTTTAATATAATAAAAATAATAATTTTGTAATTAAAAATTATAGCAATCTTCAACTACCATAATTTTACACAGAATACGTATTATCAGGATTTATACCAAAATAAATTAATACATATAACAAAATAAAATAAAAATAAAATAAAACACCAACAACCACATTTTAGTTCAAGCTACCACCACTAACTACCACCGCTATATCTACATTGATGTTTTTATCATTCTCCCACCGCCGTTACTAATCATTTCTACCAATTTACAATTTCTACCAATTTACAATAACGATTAGCTAATTATATTATCATTGTCTCCAATCCCTTGAAACCTTACTATCACATCATATCATATAGACCAGTTATTAAACTGAACTACCCTCTCTCTCAGCACATTGAATATTAAACATCACCATATAAATTATCCAATAAGGATTACAAATTTCTACCTGTTACATATACACAGTCACCAAAAACAAACAAATAACCAGCTTTAAATATAACAAATAAACCCCCATTTTTTTTCAAAAATTTAAAAATAAATATAAATAATAATAATTTTTACCTATCATAATTTTACACAAACCCCACCACACGTATATACATACATGCGAGGAAATATTTTTCAGCGGAAAAATACATAATATGACATGTATACATTCACGAGACATTAACGAGACATTTCCGCCACACTTCCAATGTTTAAATGTCAACATACAAATGCGTATGTATAGACATAACACCACCCGTATACATACCAGTATATATGACATATCCGAAACTGCCCACATATGTTTATATATGTATGAGTCCCGACGGACGACCAAGTATGTATATGTGTCTGCATACATCGATGTTTGCGTTAGTACGATGAATGACAAAACGACGAAGTTTCCCCCCACCACTTCCACAATAACACCAATACACGCAATCTACATAAACCCCAATTTTTTAAAACATTAATCAGTTTGTCTGACGATCGCTAAAGCGTGAAACCCAGGGTCACAAACTCACATCTATCCAACCAAATATGTTAGCTCTATCTCTGATATTGAGCGCTTTCTAATAAGTTCCGTGCATATAATATATAAATAATTATACATATATATATATATTTATTTATATTTATATACACTTTTCACACACACACACATATATATATATATATATATATATATATATATATATATATATATATATAAACTGGTTGAATATAAACATGCAATATAAGGAATGCCATGTGAATTTCATTCTGTCTATGTAAGGTTTCTGTGCAAATGTTCCCTTAAGTTGATTGTAATAGAAATATGCGTAAATCTGCCTCAGAATACATTTCCAATAACAACCGTGCATGATTATATTCTGTTCACAAATCAGTTACATGGGAAATCGAAAACCTCACTCTGACTGGCTGCCAAAATATTGAGAGATGATCAGATTTATCATTTATTATTATCATTTATATATATATGTGTGTGTGTGTATATGTGTATATATGTAGGAGTGTGTATATGTATATGTATGTGTATGAATGTATATATATGTGTATATGTATGCGTATATATGTATATATATATATATATATGTATAGCGTATATGGATGTATGTATATGTAGGTAGATGTGTATGTAGATGTGTTTATATGTGTGTGTGTATGTTCTGGTACGTATGTATTCATATATATCTGTATATGGGTATATATGTATGTATGTATGTATGTATAGTTAGACGGATAGATATAGTAATACATTGTTTATTTGTTTAGATGGGTGTATGTAATTTTATGAAGATGTAAGGTTTTATGTATATATGTTTATGTGCACGTATGTTTATGTCCGTATGTATATATGTGTGTAAATGTATATATATATGTAGGAGTAGATTTGTATGGATGTATGTGTATATGTATGTATGTGTTTGTGTTTTTATGTATGTATATGTATACATATATATATGTGTATGTATGTGTATATAAGTATATGTATATGAATATATATATATATGTATGTATATGTGTACATGGGTATATGTGTGTGTATGTGTGTGCACACCCCTATATGTATATATGTACGTGTAAATGTAAATATTTTATTGTGTATGTGTGTATACGCATGTGTTTTTGAACATAGAAATATAGGTCCTTGCTAGATTAGATAATCGTTATATTTATTTTTTATTTTTATATTTGATTTGTAACCTGTAGTCGATATTAATTTTGTCAAAATTTCTTAATTACACAGCGGCCCTTTTAATAAATTCCCTTCAGTTTTAGTTCCCCCCGCTCATCTCTCCCCCATCCCTTTTTCTTTTCTCTATCGTCTATTGTGTGTCTATGTCACCACAAAATGTATCTTTTGCCGGTTACATCTTTAATGTATTAGACATCCGACAACATTCATATTTCTCTCACTTAAACTGTCTTTGACTCCCCTATTTAAAACTTCTCTCTGTTCAATTTTAATCCCCCACCTTCTCTCGTCTGTTACCCCTCTCTATAGCTCTAACGTTCCTCTTACACTCTCATACGTACACTCTCTCTAAATCTTATTCTTTATTCCCGGAGTTGTTTTTTCTGCTTTCTTTTTGAATTTATAGGTCTGATAAATTGGATTGTATTCACGATTGCAATGGAATAAATTATGACCATGGAATATTAGTGTTTAAGCCTTTTTATTATATATATATATATATATATATAGGGTTAAAAAGTCATATTTATTCTATAAAAGCGTAATTTGATTCAACGAAGGGTTGTACACGATTTCGGAATGCCCTGGATCTATTTTGGCTGATATCCTATTTTAAGTTGGTGAATGCTGCCATAATCATTGCTTTCACTTCAACTTGGGTAATGAAAGTGTTTTGTTGGTGAGTCACTCGACTGCGCTCCACACATAAAAATCAAGTGATGCAGTCTGGGGAGTTATGAGGCCACATGTAAGGCGTAATGGGGTCGCAGAAATTGTCTGACAGCCATGACTTTGTTCTCGTTATTGTGATATGGTTCAGAGTTCTGTTGACACACATAGGTTCTTACAGTAGTCATCCTCTTGACCCAGGCCCACATTACTTCCTCAAGGCATTATCCTCAGATTGACATCAAAACATTGATATGTTCGTATTGGAGCTACCCACGCGAAAGCCAAGTAGTACAGCATGTTGTTTCCAAATTCTTGGCGGAGTGCATTGCATCAGATTACTCTTTATAAACAAACACGACTCATTGAAGGCGTATGAGAAAAGTGTGTAAGATCTGTCATATATTAGAAATTTCTTACACACTGCAAGGAAATATAATAAAAAATCATAATCGCAGTTCATAATTAGCCGTCTTCAAGGAAACCTGTATATACTTTCAATTCATACGATATTTTTTATACATAAAAATATTTAAGTACATGCTCTTTTTATGATTAACAACTGTTACCGTTCTGGATGTCCGAGAAATGTCATAGAAAATTTGTGTTTTTGTCACTTGTATTTAATGAAAACGTGCATTGGTTTTACGACGACCAAATTATCAAGAAAACTTCCATTACACATGTCGGATTCAAGTTCTATTGCACAATATTTAAAATAACATTACTGTACACATACACGTTTTAGAGAAATATTAATTGACAATACAAGTATACGACACCATGAAAATGAAAAGCAAAATTTTCAAATACTTGTAGCGCTACCAACAGTAAAAACGTTAACTGTGAGTAGGGCAACAATATTTTAAAATGCATACGAAAGAAATGTTTTGGGATATTCAAACTGCAATTCTTTTTTAAAATTTCTAGTGAGTATTTTAATATATCAATAATAAAATAATATTATTTAATTTACATGGCTTATATTTACTTAACGTTAATTTTTAAATGGACAATAACAGACCGCGTTTTCCGCACATTTACAAACATTCGAAAATATCATTTATATCAATTTTTTGTCTTACCATTCTCCCCTTGAAGATGATGTTCGATGTAATTGAAATACTTGTAAAACAGAAGAAAAAACAACAATTACGTCGTCTTTCTTTATCAGTTTAATAAAAACACTAGGAAATTGGTCCGTGAATTTGAAAGGATTAAATATAGACATAATATGTCTAGATTATTTAACGAAACACATGTGAATGAATATATGCTGCATCACAGTCTCTCTGACTATCTGTCTGCCTCTCTTCTCTATCTCTCTCTCTCTCTCTCTCTCTCTCTCTCTATATATATATATATATATATATATATATATAATGTAAATGTTTGTGCGTGTGTGAGTGTTGTTAAAAAATTTCATTAACCGTCTCCGAGTTCAAGGTCGTTTAAATCTCTGACTTCAAGTAAGTGTGTTATGTGATCAGATGATCTGAAAAAGTTGCGATTTTCATCAAGTCTTTCGGTGTTTGGCACAATAAGAATGAAGTTGGACGAAATCAATTGTTGTAGAACCTGATTCATTTCTTTTTACCTGGGAGAAGCATTTGAATCTTTAAGAATAACTGAATTACTACAACTTGCTCCACATTCTAATTTAAATACAAATATGATATGAAAAAAACAAACGGAAAAATTTATTTGAAGACGAAATTTTCCCTTCATATAACACAGAAGTATAACGTTTTAATTTTTTTTATTAAAAAGAGTTTCTCCCTGTTGGGTATCCGTTCCACAAGGTAGTGATTCACAGGAAGAAGCACTGATGGGCTTTGGGTTGCAGGGAATATGTGTTGTGTTGCTATCTAAGTGTCATCCCGTGTTCTTGTCGTGAATGTTTGCCTCAGCGGGACCAGAGAAATTAGGAATAAATTTCTTCAGAGAATTTTCCGTGGAAATAGTTGTAAAACTGAGAGAGTCTTGCCACATCCCACCTGTTGGAGAGAGATTGAAGGGTGGACACTAGTTCGTCACCCACAAAGCCTTGGAGGTGCTTTGTGGCTCTATCAATGCTGGAGATTGAGGCCTGGGCAGCCTCCAACCACTACTCTATGTTTGGCCTGATCTGGCTATTTTAAATGTAGAGCATAGAAGAGGCGTTCGAGTAGTTACTGAAGCGATACAGTGAGCCGACCATTTTACATGCATCCTAAGAATGCAACGTATAAACGAGTTTCATTTGAGGTCGCTTGTGAATTTGAATCTCAACAGTCTTCCTGGAGGGACTGATGATACTGATGACTTTGTACTGAGGGTGGGGAGATCTTTTGTGATATCACTGAACACTCGTTGCCACTTTTTTTAATTTGAACGCATACTCATTGTCACTTTCGTAAATTCTCATTGTAGTAGAGACATTATAATCGCAGATACAACTATAGTACGCCATGTATGCTGGTGTCAGACGCCTTTGAATAATCTCGCACGAATATTTGTTGCTCGATAATACTTGCTCAAATAGTAATCCGTACAGTGAAATATATAGTGAAAAGAAATAGAAGATAGTGATCCGTATAGTAATAGAGGATAGTGTAGAAATGACGATCTGTATAGTTTAGAGGATTGGATAGAAATGCGATCCTAATAGTAAAGAGTATAGACTAGAAATAACAATCGTTATCCCTCAGGTACTGCTACATATATGCGTTTTCAATATGGTCACATGGTCTATTTTATTCAATAATTGAATCTCTTGTATTTGCCCATTGGCGATCTATGTTAAAACCCAAGTGTCGGCAGCGACATTTTATTCCTATAGAACAAGATCGCACGCCCGACACTTTACAGAGGTTTTAGGATGAATTCTACTTCAAGCAGCGGTTGAATTTGCTAGGATTGGGGATATTTCAAGGTTGATATACATAAGAACAACCACGGAAATTTTGTCTGAAACAGTAATTTCTTAGGGTCAAAACATTTGATAAGTTTAGTGACCCCATGTGCTGTGGCGGTAATATAACTGATATTGTGATCAATGAGACGTGGAAACATGGTGATTGTTGGTCTTTGTCATCAAGCGTTGTGTTAAAGGAAAAGATTGAAGATGTCCGGTTTATCAGGAGAGGAAGATATAGCCGTTTAACATTGATTTGGTTAGAGATCTTTCAGAATTCACGGAATCCAATTTATTCCTTTTCGACACTGGTAGGAAACTGCTCGTGCGTATTTGCACCTTAGGTTTCTAGAATTTTTTCCAGTTAATGCGGGCAGATCTGAAACTCGAAGGACGATAATATTAAAGTAGTTTCTTCAATGAGTTATGGCTGTAACACATTCAATGGTGAACCGGAGTTGACTTGTTTTGCTGGAATGTAAGATCGAAACCTGTCCCAATCTGTCTTCGCATAGACAAAAATTGTCATATCAGGGAATGTCTTAGGTCTGGCATCAATCTGGACACTAAATAGAAGAGCTGAAAGGGTAAACGTTCACAAAGAGGACGTGGGTGTTAGCCTGATGTCCCGATATGTTGTGGGTCTTCTGATGATCTGGGTTAGTTCACAGGAGATGTAGTCACAGCACTATCTGCCTACATCTTCGGCTTTTTTGGGGCGGTCTAGCCACACATTATGGTGGATCTTGATGTCAGCTCTGATATAGATATCTGGCTAAGGGGAATTAACAGAGAATATTTTCAATTTTCTCAGATATTCGTGGAAGATCACGTTCCTTTCGTCATGAGAATGGTTAAGTGCAAACAAGAATATGGTTCTATGGATAAATGCCAAGCACAAGCACATATAAAGGTGTTCGGGTTCTTCTTTTTTTGGCATCCTTTCCGCAGAGAATATTGTTCTTCATGCAGGTACCGAGTGCGTGGCCGTGACGACTTAGTTTGTCATGTTAAATTATGAGAGGTCATTAGCCCGGGACGGAGAATATCTTCTAATTGGCATGAGACGTTCATACCGGTTTCATAACGGTTCATACCGGTAGGCCCCTCATCATGAGCATATCTGTAGTCCCGATATTACACACCTGCAGATAGGATAGCCTCATTCGGAGCTATTAGAAATTTCGGATCCCTGGCTTTTAGGAAGATGATACAAACAGCCAGAAAGCGTCTACATCCAGCAACCTTGATGACGGGACAATCCAGGAAAGAAAATACATGTGTTGCTACTTGTGAACATGTATCATTTGCCCAGAAATCAAGGCAAGAGAACGCATCTTTGGATTAGAAACATCAAACAGGTTCGAGACCTAAAGGCACCAAGACGAGCTCAGCTATTTCAGATTTAAGTGAAACAATATTCGTAGGTGAGATAACTTAGTTTTCTCGGTGATGCATTTGTATCCCTTATTTCCATTTGAATTTATATAGAAATTGGTTACACGAGCTGGTGGTAGCAAAAGGCAAGTTATCGACTCAAAATAACTCAGGATTTTTTAAAGATCCCAACACAAAATGATAATTAAGTATGATATGAATAAGAAAGGAGAATTTTTAAAACAAGTGACAATTTTTTCGCATTTTACCAACCCTTCACAATACACTACAAGCAAAATGTTATGGTTCAATAGAACAAAAGATACTGATTTATTTATGTTGTTCCCACTCCGTAAAAATAATATGCCATGTTAACAAGACGAAATAATAATCTAAACATTAAACACATCCCAACTTTAACTATTATCATTAAATATTTTAAATGTCGTCAAGCTGGCAAGAAATATAATATTAATAATGGAGAAAATAATGAAGAACTACTACATTTAAAACATGATGAAATCATATTTGATTTAGATTAAAAAAGAGTAAAACAGATGTCATTAAATAAAAGAAATTAATTTGATGATATACTCAGTAAGTTCAAATGATATTTTCCTGTTGTTGCTGAAAAACTACTGCTGCCCAACAGTAGGAAATGCAAAACCCATCAAACAACATCCTTACCGATTGAATCCAATTAATCCTCAAATTAAAAAAAAAATAGATAAATTTACACTGGACATTGACATTATTGAACCAAGCAACAGTGAATGGAGGTCACGGTACATTAGTGTATCTAAATTAAATTTACCTTACAGACTTGTGGGAGATTAGAGCAAAATAAAAAATGTAACCAAAACGTACTGTTTTCCGATTCCCAGAATCGCTGCTTGTATTAAAAAGAATGGTAATGTAAAATAAGTCAACTAAATGTGCGCACTTCTTATTTGTGACAAATAAAATAAATCAATAGAATTTGATAACGAAATAATAACGGAAGAATAAATTCCCTAACTTTTTATGTATAAAGCTACATCACATTGACAATGTTTTAAAACAGAGTGTCCACCTTGAAATTAACCAACAAAAATGATCAAAGAAAGTTATATTCTCATCATAACAAAATAAAATCCGGTATAATCAAAATCTAATTAAGAACACTCAAAATTTGAAGCCCTCAATATTGACATGACGAAGAGAAATACATTGAAAATAATTTCAAGATTCTTCAGTAGCCAAATTTTTTTAACTTTATTACAAAAAAAGCATCATAAAATATTCCAAATTAAAAGAAACGGTCCCTCATAACACAACCAACGAATCAAAACATATTTTGTTCTAGCAACTAACTCTATTACATGTACATGATATATAAAACACAACGTAACTACATCAAATAGAATAAAAACTTAGTCAATATTAAAGAAAAGGATAAGCTTATCAAGGAGGAAAATGCTCGATCGCCTATATCACAAAAATACATAGGAGTAACTTAAACGAATCTAAATAAAAGATTATGTGCAAACAAAAACGATGTTTTACGAAACAATACATCAAATGCGTTGGTTCCTCATCATAACGAGACTGACCACAATTTTGACATAAATGATTCTACTCTGATCGAAGGAGAAAAAACTTCGCTGAGACGAAAATGTTGAGAGAGATCATTGAACGTAAGGTCATCTACACTAAATTTGCGCCCTGGGTCTATAATCTCAGTGTGAGATATCTAATTATAAAAGTGATGAAAAGAAAAAGAAAAAAGAAAGTAAATGCAATCTGTTAGATTAAAAAATGAATAAATTTGAAATTTCTAGCATGCCTCATTCGTATCCAGGTATAGTGAGACCAACCTAACAAATTTTGTCCGATGAAGTCCTAAAGGACGAAACGCGTAACAAGAAAACTTTTTCCAAGTTCTCATATATTATTTCCCCTATATGTATATATATATTTATACACATACACACACACACTTATGTGTCTGTGTGTTTATATATATATATATATATATATATATATATATATATATATATATATATATATATATAGTTGACTGGATATGAGTTTGTAACTCTGAGCTTCACGCTTATGCAATCCTTATAGAAACTGATTTATTTTTTAAAAAATTTCAAACTATTTATGTCAGTTACTTTTAGATTATGTTTGGTGGTAAGGAATTCTCCTCTGTGTCTCTTTTTGGAATTACACTCATACGCACACATACATACATATATACGTGGATAGGAATTTTGGTTCGCACAAACAAATGCATATACATATATAAACATTGCCGGAACAGGTGCAGACATACGTAAACAATTCAATTGTAATCTTAATTCCATGTTGGACTTAGTGTATAAAAGTTTTTTTTTTTTGTTCAACAAGGTGAGTGCTGGGTGTTCTTGTTCTTTAGGTCGGTCGACTATGTTGTCAGACAGAATTAGACTTCTTCAAACACATACACGCATGTATGCGTGTACATATATTTTCCATATGCCTGGGCTTTATTTACACACACACACACACACACAGACACACAGACACACACACAGACACACAGATATATATATATATATATATATATATATATATATATATATATATATATATATATAATTATTTATTTAAAAAAATATGATTATTTAAAAATATGATTATTTTAAATAAATAATTATATTTATGCTCTCCTTTTGTATCGAGCACTATTTTTTTAAAAATAATAACAAAAATACTAAAGTACTTTGGATTATTTACCTAACGAGTTCTTTCTTATTTTCTATACATTTTTCACACACAACACACACACACACACACATATATATATATATATATATATATATATATATATATATATATATATATAGAGTATGTGTGTGTGTCAAAATATTTCCAAAGTGTTAAGTGTGTGGGTTGACATTTGTAAAAAATGTGTGTATATATATATATATAAAAAATATATATAGGTGTGTATGTGTGTGTAGTGGTCTCTGTAACAAAAAAAATATGGAAAATATAAATATATAAAAAAAATCAAAATATATATATAAAATTAAATCTGTGTGTTTTCCCACTATATATATATATATATATATATATATATATATATATATATGTTCCTGTAGACTCCCGTTTTGTAACTGTGGACAAGTTCTAATAAAAAGCATTCTAATAATGAAATGAATGCATACATAGGAAAATGTATTTTTTATATTCAATGTAAAAATAAAGTTCGATATTATCTGTTATTCATTCAAATGAAAACATACTCGATAAAGCCTTCAATCATTTTCGAGTAGGCCTAGAAATGACATGAAACCAGTTATTTGTGTGTTTTATTGAAAAACACGTCTACAACTCTGACCACCAATTATCGAGGTTAACCACTACGTATTTCATCTCAACATTTTCATGTGTACAGTGGCAAAAAATCCCCCATTTAATTCGTGTTTCTTTGACAATGTGCAAGTTGATAATGCTCATGTAGCCTTTTCTTCCATAATTTTTGTTTTGAGGAACAGATTTGTGAGGAGACGCTACTCTGGCAAAGAGTTTTGGTTTTAGGGTCAACCTATATCTAACATATAAGTCTTACAATATTAATTTCCTAATTACTCCTTCCTCCTTCCATACGGCTATTTCATTCATTAGGACTTAACTTATACAAATATTATTGTAAACGTCATCAATGTAACATTTGCGACGCCAGTATCTCTGTAATATAAGCTATATATATGTAAGTAAAATATCGTAAGTATCGGATATCTGTTATTGACGAATAAATAGGATTTCCTCGAAATGAACATCGTCGCAACAACATTGAATATAATAAGAAGTGAATAGATTGTTATGTTTTTATATCTAAAGAATGTAATAAAAAATTCCTGTCATTTTTTTAGTAAAATATCTGTCAATATAATATTACTGAGGAAATTGATTGCACCTTTATTAAAAAAAGAATTCGCTTATCACCATATTTGTACAAGAACGCACAATTGTAAAATTTAAAATCAAACTCAGCGTTGCTACTGCACGCCCCCAAAACAATAACTCATTTCTAATAGCATTTTCGGATACAACAATACATATATTTTCGTTGTCCTCTTATTACTGAGAGAAAAAACAAGAACAACATCTATTCCATACCTGAAGATGTCTGTAAGAACAGACGAAAGCTTGTAGTAAAAATAAGAACTAATACAGCAGAAATTTATAGAAACAAGGATCTTTTCATTCATAACGGATTCGAAGGTTTTTGTATATTATTTGAATTGTTTGCGACGATGGATTGCTCGCCAATTAAATCATTAACATTTGCATTTGTTTTTGTATGAATAATTCATGAATTTGTAAATTGATTGCACGTTTATCGAAATATGTATATTTCAAAACTGTTTTCTTGAATAATCTATACAAAGTGTGTCTATTTTATTTTAATCATCTCAAGTTCATGGATCAATTTTGCAGTGTTGTTATTAAACTGATTAAGAAAGACGCAGTAATTTCGGTTATTTGTTTTATTTCCCCAACTACTTCCAATCTCATCCAAGATCAACTTCAGGGGAGAAATGGTAAGAAAAAATTAATGTAACTGATAGTTGTGAATTGTTTGAAATGCGCATGAAAAGCGCTTCTTTACAGTCACTTTCAAAATTAACTTTATAAATATGTAACGTAGTTATATTATTACTAATTTTATTACAGATTTTTTTAAAATACGCCAGAGCAATTTAAAATAAATACATTGTGAGTGTCCCAAAATATTGTTTTCATAGGCAATTTAAATCATTCTTGCTATACTTATAATTAAACCTTTTTTATATTTTTAAAGCTTCATGATTTTCAAGGTTTTGTTTTTCATTGTCTAATCTATTAGTCATTATCAAGATTATCGTTTAATTTTTATATTTAACTGAATATGTAGATTCTTATGTAAGTTTCTCTTGTGATGGCAGTCTATCGTATGCTAAGAGTAATCGTAGGTTATGTGCATTGTATTTTTGCTCGACTATATATAGATATCAGTGATGCAGTGTGGGTAGTATATTGTATTATTGAAACTGCTATTTTGTTTGTAGTTAACGGTTTCGAATTATTCCAGTGTATATAGTAGGGAAAATATTGGGTTCGATTGCAATTATTTCGCTATTTATAATTTGTTAGTTTACAGTTTAATTTATTATTTTATTGTTGGTTGTTATTACTGCGTTTTCTTGTGTTTATCTGTGCTTACGTTGTTTATTAATTCATTTATCATTTACTTAGTTTATTTACTTATTTGTTTGGATTAATTTACTTTACAGGGTTTTTATCAATTTATTTTACTTCATTATTTTTTTTCTTTTATTATTTTCGATTTCAGTTTTCGATTTTGACATAACGTAAGAAAATATTGTTTTTGTGTCTGCATATTAAAATGAGTTCTGATCGTTTATTTATTAGTTTGTTGAACCTGAGAAGGTAATTATATCTACTTTTCGCCCAGGCTGTATTCTTTGGTTGATTGTTGTAGTTTGGAGTTCTTTTCCTTTTTTACCATGGTATTTTTTGTGTGATTCGGTATTGATTTAGATATGTTTAGAAAGCAGTGCTCTTTGCGTTTTTATATTTGTGAACGAGGTTTTGTGTGCGTAGTGTCTTTGTTTCCTGTGTCCTTCAGTTACTCCTATGTATATATATTCTTTGTTATATTCTGAATTTACAGTGGCTTGGTGCATTCACTTGTTCTGTGTGCAATTGCCGTTTAAGGTGCATTCGTTTAAATCCTGCAGTCACACATGGGTTTAATTTGTTAACGTGCTTTCTTGATTATATTCCTTTTGTGCTTTTTTATTATTTGTGCTATGTTCTCGATCGAAATTTAGTAGCCTTTTACTTCGTTTTTGTTCAATATTTTGTGGAGAGTGAATAGGGAGGGGAAGTGTTTGTGTATGAGTTAATGAATATTTTCCTACGTTTGTGCTGTATGTTGGGTTAAACCATATAGTGTTTATCTTCCCTTTGGCTTTTTGTGTTGCATAGTGTATATTGATGTGTTGCTGGGAATCCACCATATTTTTCATAGACTTTCATATTTATGTTGAATATGGTATCACGGGAAGTATTTTCGGAACGCCTGCGGTTAATTGATTGCGGTATCTGCTTGAATATTGGTTGGAAGACTTGTGTATGTAAAATGATTTATCGTTGGTTTCCATGTCTGGTTTATATGCACTTTTCTTTGGTTGAATGTGATATCTAGAAAATCTGTTTCGTTTAGTTTAGTTTTTATATCTAGGTCGAATCCGATATTTTTGAACATGTTTATGATTGCTTTTCTAGATTTGTCTGTGTTTTGATTGCTAAGGTTTCTTAAGATTCTAAGACTAATATCACTGGAGATTCCTGCATATATATATATATATATATATATATATATATATATATATATATATAAACATTAAACGTACATCTATACATAAGCATGCATCCTATACAACGGATAATATAACTTTTCTGTGTAAATAGCATAAAATTATTCGTTAATTTGATTTTCAGTGCCTCTCGAAATTTTATTGCTTATTTATTTTTATATTGTTATACTTTCGTATACATTATCGTATTCTTTGTCGTAATTGGTGTAATAGTCTTACATGATGCGATTGCAAATTTAAACTACAACGTAACGGAAACATTCAGATAAATGATAGCGTTTAATGATGAAACTGAAGAACAGGAAATTAAACGCCCTGACCTGCAAGTAGGACTTTGAAAAGAAAAAGAAATGTTGCGTTCAGCGCAATGTTCAGTTCAATGAAACAATATACTTGTTTATATATAGATGGCAATATTTTATGAGTTCAATTCTTCCTCGTCTGGCAGATAATTCTTTATCCTTATCAAAGGGAAAAAATCGTGAAACAGGGAGATTAATTTTATTGTTTTTATATATAAATAAACTCAGATAAATTACATAATGTAATTTGCTGGTGAATTTTTATTTTATTTTTCGTTGATCTTTCAACCAGTTTTCATGAAACTTAAGAATTGCTTCATAAATGCGTCCATACCTTGTAGCGCACTAACAAACTTAATTTCGAGAACTCAAAAAAAAAAAAATCCTGGTCGAAATTGGGTCTTCATGTTCCCTGTTTTACCCCTTCATGTCATCGGCTAACTTCGATTGAATAAATACAAATTACTTCTGTTGTATCTGTAAATGCTTTAATTCAAGACGTTGTTTTTTTTTTAAATGAAAGTACTTTAAAGTAAGTGTAGAAGATAAACTCTGTTACATGTAAACGTTATGCTGATTTTGCTCCATTCTAATTTAACGCTTTTACTGATCGACCAGCTGGGTACGGCTGCTATGTATAATACAATGAAACATTCAATTTTTTTATTACTCACTAGATCAACTATAAAATTTAGAGTTATATAAAAAAAATACTCTGTTTTATTACCTGGCATACGCATTTTGTTTTTTACAATTTAACACGAAAGTATTGGCTGTCAATGTTTAACCCACTGTCAACCGCCCTATGAATACTTTGCAATAGTATATGACAACATCATCGTAGGTAACAGAGGAAGTCACGTAAGCAGTGAGATGTGACCACGAACAATGAGATTTTGAGCGCCAATCTATATGTGGCGGGTTTGAGCAGGATGAAAACTAAAGGGTTAAATATACCGTTTGGTTGCGCATTGGATACTGCTGGCACATCTGGTCTATATATATATATATATATATATATATATATATATATATATATATATATATATATATATGTGTGTGTGTGTTTGTGTGTGTCGTTAAAATTCGCCCAAAATAGATTACACATGCTGATTTACGAAGAAAGTAGTGCCAAATCCTCTGATTATGAACGTAAATATTATTCCTTGATGTAAATTTTGCAACGATACGTATTGGTAGAGACGTAATTCTACGAGTTTTATTTCTTCGTCTGGGGCTTTTCGTCGTGTTACACCGACAAGATCGAAATACTACGTAGGGTAATAATTGGACGTTCTGTTGATATTTTGGAAGAGGTTAAACGTCTATGTTTACACGATAATTGAAATATAATTTCTAGTTATTTGGACAACAATTTCCATTCGCAAATGGTTTAAATTAGTATTTTCATATGGTTTAGAAGGGTTTAAAGTTTATTCATCTATGTTCTGTTTTTATGGTTGAACTGATGAATGAAGTTTTCGTCACAGAGAGACATCAAGTGATAGTAAGCCTTTTCCCATCTCCCTGCATTTCCTGAGGACTGTATTCAATTTTTAATTTATTTTCATTTATCTAACACTAAATCATAGACTAAGTGCTTGATAATTTTATTATTCCGATTTCTTTCTTCATATTATCTATGAAATTACGCTAAAATTCTATTTTTGCCTTTTCTTTAAAATGTTCTGAGTTTCTTACAGAGTTATTTTATTTTCCTTACAATATTGATGATAGATCCTATATAAGTGTGTACGCAAAATTCATAAAGTTATAATAAAATTAAACTTACTCGAAATCATCACTGATATAATGCATTATCACTTGTTCTTTTCACTATTTAGATAATCAAAATGATGCTGATGCTTAAGATAGTAGAACATTTGACGACATTGCAAGGAATTATTAGAATCATACGAAGAAGTAATCAGCAAAGTCCATTAAATCGGGCGACGAGCTAGATGATGGCCAAAGCTACTTACAGAGACTCTATTAGATTTTACCCATCCCAATAAATGCAGCACAGTTGACATCACTCGAGAGACAAAGCGGCTTGAGTGCTTCTTGCAGTCTCAAATCTAATTTGATCCATTGCGAGCAATGGCAAACATTGGCGAAGGTGTTAAAATAGTGCGAATCTTTAAGAGATATGCCAACAATGAGACAGCCTTTGTGAACTATGGATAGGAGTGAGCAGATTTTCGATCAGCCTAGATCTGATTAGCTATTATATTATCGATGAGAGGGGATACTTTTATGGACTGTCGCCTTTTTTCCTCCTATTATTTATTTATTCCTCCTCTGTTACAGTTTACAATAAATTTTAAATCGTTTTCTTCTACTTCGCCACTATAAGCTGCCCGTTTGAAAATTGTTCTTTTTTGTTGTTTGTCGGGTCTTTTCTCTTTCATATTTAACTCTCTCTAAATTTCTTCTCTCTTTTGTAAAATGTGTTTTCCTTTTGCTTTCAAAAACGCTGCTTCAGCTATTTTGGATTCAATTTCCTTATCGTCTCCTGAGTAATTTACGCCGGATTAATAATCAGTCCGGTTATATAATAAAAAAATCATTATATATTTATGCACATTGATTTATATATGTCATCTTATTTGATATTTTTTAAATTTTATTATTTTTTACGTTTTTATTCTTGACCCTCTGTGTACATTTTTCAGGTTTAATATTTTATTTCATTTCGGGTTTTCTTTTCAAGGTTCATTAGTTTCTTTTCATATATAATTTTCTGTGCGCTCTTTCTTTTTTATACATTGTCAAAGATTCATGCGTAACGTTTCGTATTTTATTCTATCATTAACAACACTAAATACTGGGTTTAATATCTTATCCTAATCTTTCAATATGAGCATTTTCCATCTATGATCCATTACATAAGATAAGAATGAGAGTTCTTCTCATAACACGAAAATTTATCTGCATACTTTGTAGGATGAAGAAATGTATGCAATGCTTGTATATGTATAGCAAAACGTATAAATATGAGGTAAAGAGATACCAACTTTTCCACAGTTATTGCCACTAAATTTCTGGAAAACGGCTACTTCCAATTCATCATTGACTTAATAAATACACTTGCAATATATTAATTTTCTACAGCATATTAATTTTCCATTTATTAAATTCATATAAAATATTAAATTTCCACTAGTGAAAATTCTTGAGATGATGCAGAAATTAGGTCAACATGATATAAGTGAATGTCAATATCCATTGAATGATTATCATTTCAGTATACAAAATTCCTCAGTTCTTTGATGATATTTGCAGAAGTTTTGTATAAAATCTCATATGTCATGACTGAAGATCTTTATTTGATGAAAGAAATGGCATGGTACTCTTAAGACTCTTCTTCATGGATATATTCAAGGAATCCAGAAACTATGGTTACTGCTTCAATATAAAGTTTGAAACGTCGAAATGCTCGATTCTATTGTGACAGTTTAATAGTTATGGCGGACTAAAGACATTTTATTTTGTTATGTGGGCGTTGATTAACTTCAGTCTCGATTATGCCCCACATATAGTAATCCATTGTATTCAAGTCTGCAGAGCTAGGAGGTCATATATTCTGAGTAACGTGACGTGGTCATAGAGATTGTAAATCATCCTTTCCTGGATCTTCTTGACCTTATACAAAGGAGCACAGTTTTGTTGGCAGATATAAAGTCTTGGTTTAATCACACTCTCTATCGAAGGCCTCTCAACTCTCTCGCAACACCACCTTGTAGATAAGAGAATTGACCTTATAATATTGAGGAAATAAGTGAGGAGGAATTAATTCACCCCCCCCGTTCTTTAAGACTTCCAGAATCAGCACATTTGCTGGGAAATTTGTGTGTATCACAGTTTAATGTTCCTTAGCGTCTCTGCACAATTACTTGCAGTTCTGTCGTTTTTAATATTGCACCTGATCAATGAATATTTTTTTATCAGAGTAAAAGAAGACATTGCACTCTCTTGATGTTTCACCTTGCTCAACAAGATCTTCGGCCAGATCAGAAGTTTATCTTTTCTATTTGCCAGCATCAATTAACTTTTCTATATTACATATGATTTGCATTTTAGATTTCTTCTTATAGAGAGCCTTGAAATATTAGCAAACGCGTTAGCTGATTTTCTAGGGATTTATCGATAACTACCTGTACATTTCGTACACGTTTAGGCGTTCTGAGTACATTATAACCCTTAAAACCTTCAACGTGTTTAGCCAAGAGCCCATCTTTCGACACAATATGTGCGTAACTCTTGGCTCTCTCGAGGAACCATTTTGTATAAACCCCGTCATCGGCTTCCACCTCTTTTCAAAGTTGACAACTAAATGACCATGCAACTTTCAAAAACGGAGGACTCTCGAAATCCATAGAATATTCTTTTATGTCAACGACTAAAGTGCTCTTGCTCATTCGAACTTTTATCTTGATATTTTTTCATGATTTATCTGAAAAGATATAAAGAAAGAAAAATCGAAGCAACCGATGGTAAGGAGGCAAAGAAAAATATGATGGCCGAAAAAGTTCAAACACTTGCTGAAGAACTCAACAAATAAAAGACTAACAATGACGGTAATGGAGTGGTCGAGGCGGCGCCTTCTTTTTTCTAAATGCAAGGTCAACATGACGGAGTTCCTCGAGAGAGCCAAGAGTTACGCACATATTGTGTCGAAAGGTTCTTGGCTAATCTCGTTGAATTGCAGAAGGTTGATAAAATAATTGTGTCGGTCTTTGTGGTGGACAATCGTTCGTGCAAAATTTATCGCTCCACAAAAACGTCGTAATGAAAACGTTGACGTCTCTGAGAGTGAAGCCCCAAAGAGTCATTAATGATAAAGGATACTTTATGTGAAACGTATTTTACCCACGCCTGCCGACTGCGAAGTCATATTCAGTCGGGATTTAATAACGAAAGACCCCTTCCTAAGAACTGAATAGGAAGACAGGCGTAGGACCTTGTATCAACATTTGAGGTCCATCCTCAGATCGCTTGTTATTACATAACAGCTTATTTTGCTTAATTTAGAGAGTTAATTGCAGCTTCATTTGACGATCTGACTGCGGGATGGAGTTTCGAAATTATGATCGATCGAGTATCCTTCAGCGCCATCCCCAACTGCCTAGATATTGAGGGCCAGAAAATGCCAGTCATTTTCACCGGCCAAAAACCAACGTATTGGAAATGCGGAGAGACTGACCACCTCTCCTCACCCTGCCCAGCGAAGAAGGACTCTGGAGATCTGGTCGCTGCCGACCCAAATACTCTTCCCGGGCCTTTCCTCTGGATGGACGGGCCAGTCAAGATACTCGGCTTCTGTTTCGGTCCCTACCTCCTGTTGGAAATGAATTGTTCGGCGGTGCGATAGAAGGGTGAGGTCACGGTTCGTCCATGGTCCTGGAGGAATCTTTCCTTAAAGGGGAGGGCGGAGGTAAGTACCTCGTACATCTACCCGCTTCTCCTTTATCGACTCCCTTCTCGAACATTTACCCTATTCTCCTTTACATACTGTGCTTCTATTCCCGTCTGACACATTATTCGCATTTGTAATGGTCTTGTTCTTCTTCCTGTGGTGAGGCAGGGCCGCCAGGGTTAGTCGCGGGATCTGGTCCCTCCATTCTTCTGATGGCGTTCTAGGGGTGCCTTGTTTTGAGATTTGTCAACATACGGTTCCCATTACATATCTAGACTAGATGTTTATGCAATTGGATGAGAACGGCGAATTCTGGAAGGAAGACGCTCTTAGAAACTTTCCGTTATTAAGAAGTGTGCGATCGTGCGAAGAGGCCGGTAGTTCCCCTAGAGGGGAGGGCTCAGTCTATCACGAATGTCGGCTTGCCATCAAGCATCTCTTACCGAAGTAGGATGGCATCTCCGACTTCCAACCGTTGTCCCGTAAGGCATTATATCAGGTGTTAGGGGGAATTGTCCGGAACTTCACCGCATTAACTTTGATAAGAAAGCAGGACTCTCGCATGAAGAATAAGTACGAGACATTGTTGCACATAAAATATATGTATATTAACATGATCTGCAATATCAAACACTGATGTGAAAGAAAACATTCATTTTAGTATGAAAGGTTGAATTAATCAATAGTTGCTCATTTTTTACTGTCATTTAAGAGTTCACTGAGAGATAATTATTTGGTTTAAAGTTCACTGGATAAATGTTCATGAGCGTTTCACTATATGATTGTTCTTGTGATATTACTGTTGAAAAGTATTGATGAGTCAAAAGAAATTTTAGTGAAGGTGTACAAATTATCATCAGTATGTGTGTGTGTTTGAGTGAGAAGGTTCGTGTGTGGTTAGAACTGGAGTTCCAAATGCCGTAGATTTGTGTAGCAGTTAAGGTCTCACTGAGATGAGAAAAATATTGACTTAAACAAAGCTACTATAGGCTCCAATTCGTTCAAACGATCTAATTGGTTAGCATCAATAAATCAGCGAACGAGCTTTGGAGAGACTTAAGGAAGCTTCTGTAAGGCACTTCTGCCAAAAGTGCACAAATTTGACAACTTAAAAAATAAAGCGATTACAGATTTGTCGCATTACTGCGATTTTTAAATTGCCTGTAGAAAATGTATTAGAGATTTACTAGTCAATGATCGTTTGGCATTGTACATGTGATTTTGTGTTTGTATGTATATGTTAATGCGTAAGTATGTCCGCACATCCCTCCAACGGAGATTAAAGAAATTATAAAAAAAAAGTTAATATGTCAAGTAAGAGCGATACTTAGAAGGCCAATACAACCTCCTACCTGTTTTGGCTAAACAGTGGTTCTGATTGTGAAGTGAACTGCTGACTTTAGTTTGATGACGCTGGTTGGTGCGGAATGTTGGATTGCTGTCGATATGGATGAAGTTGTTTGACAGCTTTCTCAAGATATGCTGACTTCAGTCAGTCGATTGCGATATTCGTCTGGCCGTTGTATATCTGAATCGTAAAATACTTTGGTTCTCGTGAAATTGCTTCAAAAGTTCCTGAGTAATTAGGGGTTAGCGTTTTTTTCAACGCGTCTTGTCTAACGAAGACGTAGTCGCAGTCTTGTAAAGATTTGGGAAGGTAAATCTACGTAGGGTGTATTCGTGTAGGAGGGAATGATAGATCAGCCATTCTGTGTTGAAGATACTGTATAAAGGAAGAGGTTGACTCTATGGTAGTGATCCTGCCCAGAAATTGACCTGGCAATCTGAGCAATGTACCAAAGACAAGATCTGCAGGAAGGCATTGAAGATCTTCCTGCATTAGGGTTCGTAATGAAAGCATAACTAAAGGTAGTTTCTCCAGCCATGTTTTGGCGTTATCAGAACTTGTTAATGCGGCTTTAAGTTGATGGTGGAAGCTCTCGACAAGGCCATTCGCACAAGAGTGCTACGCAGCTGTCGAGATATGGCTAACTCCAAGCAAGTTCACGAATTCCTTGAATAATATCAACTGGAACTGTGAACCACGGTATGTCAACCGAAAATTGAAATTCATTCCCGCAAATTTGCCTCAGTAACAGATTCTGCCGTCGTGGACTGAAGAGGGATGCCTACTGGCCAACCAGTAAATCTGTCAATTATCGTTAAGATGCACTTATAGCCGTGAATTTCGCGTAATGGACCAACCAAGTCCGCATAGAGATGCTGAAAGCGACCATCAGGTTCTGCAAATCGTCCTGGCTGTGATTTAACGTGTCGGTGTAGCTTAGTTCGTTAGCATCTGACACAAATCTGCGTCCAGCATTTAATTTCAGAACTCATTTTAGGCCATACGAAACGTTCATCTATTAATTTCGTTGTATTTCGCCGTCCAGGATGCAGTAGTGAGTGGAAGTGATCGAATGTCTGCCTCCTCATAGTGGCAGAGACCAAAGATGGGGGTGACAAGTACTGGTGTTACATAATAAGTGACTGCTGCTGAAAAAGCACAGGACGTGAGCTGAATTTATAAAGTTGTGTATTCTTTTAGGCCAGACAGAGTGTTGTCCCTTTGTTGCTAGTCAGCTAACGTATCAAAGTCAAGCGATTGTTTGCTCGATATATTGATTATAGTAGCACGCGACAGTGTGTCTGCTACGGTATTATGATTCCCTTTTATGTATCGAATATCCGTCGTGAATTGGGACATGTAATCAAGCTGTCGGTAGTACTTGTCGCTTTTAGCCGGCAAAGCATAAATAAGGGGTTTGTTATCCGTGAAAACTGTGAAATTGCATTCTTCTAAGAGATATCGAAAGTTTTTAAGGGCCGTATAGATAGCTAACAGTTCACGCGAAAAAGTACTGTATTTTTTGCGTGGAACTAACTTTTACGGTGAAAAATGAATGTGACTTAGTTACTTCGCCTATATGCTGATGTAATACGGCACCGATTGCTTCCGAAGAAACGTCAGTCGAAAGAGATAGGTGTGTTTTAGCGTCTTCTCGAAGATAAGTAAACTTTGCTCGAACGTTCTTGGCTTCATTGAATGCAGTAAGTGCTTAATTATTGAGTGAAATTTTAGCGTTGCCTTTCCCCTGGTTACGGTTTGGATTTGTCAGAGGTGCCAGTATATGCGAACATTTAGAGTTGAACTGATGGTAGAAACTGATTAGTCCCAAGAATCTGCGCAGTCGACAGAAGAAAATTCTTGTCGACAGAAGAAAATTCTGTACTGCTTTTAATTTGACGGCAACGGGTGTAATGCCTGTACCGTCTATCTCGTGCCCGAGAAAAACTAGCCTGGGTACTGCGAATACACATTTGTCGGGGTTAACAAAGTGGTCGTGTAACTCGAAAACATATTTTAAGTGACCTATGTGCCCGTTCATATCTTAGCTATGAGAAGGTCGTCGATGTAGGTGAATGAATGTTGCAATCCGCGGAGGTCTTCTTGAATAACAATGCCTCGTAGTCCAAAGGACATCCGCAAAAACTCGTACAAGCCGAAGGGTGTAGTAATTACAGTTTTATGAACGTCTCCTGAGCTACCGGAATTTGGTAAAATGTCTTTCATAAATCGATTTTCATAAATATTTTAGCGCCTTGGATTGTTACTGCAAAGTCTGCTAGGTTGGGCACAGGGTATTGATCGGGTACAGTTTGTGCGTTAAGACGTCGAAAATCTCCACTGGGTCTCCATGCCCCCAATTGTGCCTTAGACACCATGTGGAGTTGGGATCCGAAAATTTTGGATGACGGCCGTAAGATATTAAGGTCTACCGTGCTGAAACTCAGCCTTTGCCAGTTTGTATTTATCTGGGCTTAATTTATCTTGGGATGAGAAAAAAAAGGAGGTCCAGATATCTGAATCCGATGTTCAGTATTATGTTTGACGGACTACGTATAAGTAAAATGCGTTATAATCGCAGGGAATTGACGCAAAAAAAAACGGTTAATTTGATTTCCCCCAACAGTAGACGCCCTTCTCATGCGCTGTTGGGGTAGCATTTCCCGTTTGTTTCTTCGTAGTAGATGTTGGTTGATCGTTGAAATTGCAAGGTTTTGCACAATGTCTCCCTGCTTGTGTAAACTTCTGGTGGTACCAGCAAAGATTGGTGTTTGGTTTACTCCTAGCCCTTGAATTATATCTTTTATGGTGTCGAGAGTCGAACGCACTCTTCTCAAGCGTTCGAATTGTATGGAAAATTTGTCGACCTGCTGCTGTAATTTTTAACAAATCATCACTGGGTGTTCTGTCCGATGAGGAAGATGGGTGCTGTTGAGGGTCCTTGTCTCCACGATTCTATCGGCTATTTCAGACACTCGTAGTAAGTTCAAGTCCTCGGGACGCGTTGCCAAAAACTGCGCAATGTGGGTTGGCGGTTTATCTAGCCAGAGTTTCCGTAGCAAGCTTCCTGACATGGTGTTGTTTCCCAGAAGGTTTTTCATCTTCCGAATAAGTTGAGTTGTTTTTTTTTTATCAAGTTGAAGCTTGTTAAAGAGGTCATTAATTCGTCGATTTTCTGTCTTTCCGGTCTTGTAAATAATGGCATTTTTTAGAACTTCGAATGGTTTTTCTGTCGCTACGTTATCTAGCAAATTGGAAACCTCCGATGTGACATTGGGAGGTAGTTTCTCAACTACGTTATCAAAACGAACAGTCTGTGACTGGATACTTTTAGCCTGAAATATTGCGCTCCGTTGCGAGAATCAAACGTGAATGTGTATCGTGTTGAAGTCGGGAAGGTTGACCAGCACTGCAGCTCCGTTACTGTCTAAGTCTGCCATGTTGACTATAGTGAATAAACGCACGTTGTGACGAAAAACATTTGCGCGCCAAGTTGATAGCTACGTTGTGCAAGCTTGTTGAGGGTAATATGGCTCGCATGCTGCGCCGAAATTTTTTGTCATCGTGTCCAGTTCCGTCTGTAGCAATATAGTACCGCCGTTGACGAAGGATGAGCAGTATGTTTTCCTTTGATTACTGGGGTTATGCGAGTCATGATATGGACGAAACAAGAGAAGTAGTTCCATGGGGCCGAGAAGTATATCTCTTCCCAACTGATCCTGTTTTTTAAGTATCAGCTTAAAGTCAAGATCAGGACGGAAAGGAAACGACTCCATCCATTGGAATTTGGCGATAGGTGGGTGAGTCTTGAGTGTCTCTCCCGAGTGAATGTTGCTGAATTAGAGTGGCATTTTGTTGTCGGTTAGGCATTAAGAATATTGTGGTTGCTGGGTTAAACATTGGCAACACTTCCCGTGTATAGGTTAGTATAGGCTTTTTTGTTTTAGTTTATTTTCTTCTTTTTTCAAGTTACATTAGCCAGGTATATGTGCTTATAGGCTGCTTTTATTTCTGGCCCTATTTTGTTTCATTTGTTTTAATTCTCGATCCCCCCATCTTTACGTGGATGGTGATGTCAGTTCTCTGGTGCAGGCAGGACGCCCCTCGTTTCGGGTGTGATTTTCGTAACTGTGAATGAGTGCGTGTTTGAATGAGTGTATGAATGTTTTATATTTTTTAAAGTCACGCATTGATTTCGTCCAGTTAACTGATGTTACTGCCACAGTTAGGGACATTGGGGATTTTATTACGAAATACTCAGTGTTTATTATTAATTACTCAGTGTTTGTGGCTAGCTATGTTATTGATAAGACCGAAGAACATTTTCCCCATTCCACCTGTTGGCCTACTGCCGAATTTTTACAATTCACGTCCAGTAAATAATATTCCCAAAATAGATTGAGAATGAAACAGAAGAATGTACTATAATTTAATTTATTTTCTATAATTAAATTGAAGATTTAGCTTCTGGTTTTGAAACATGGGACCTCTTATCTAGCGATGGAATGATATATATATATATATATATATATATATATATATATATATATATATATATATACATTTTTTATGTTTATACATTTTTTTATAGATAGAAATATTTCAGTAAATTCTCTGTTTATAATAAACATTTACCGGCATGAATGTCCGAGCAATTTTCATAGTAAATTTTCCTCCTCCGACAAGAATCGAACCTGTATACTATACAGAACCGTCATATAGACTGACGTGGCTTAACCGTTTCGGCCACAGAGGAGAGTTCGATTATCAAGGTCGATTTTACTGTCTTTAAACTAAATCTTCAATGAATCTCTCACGTACATCGATTCCTGCTCTTTTATAGATACAGTTATTTAAGTAAAAGGTCTGTTTATAATAAATGGTTTTAAATATTTACCGGCCTAAATGTCCGATAAAATCAGTCCGGTAAATGTTTAATACTGTTTATTATGAACAGAGAATTTACTTAAATATTTGTATTTATAAAAAGAATGTATAAACAAAAAATATCTTAAAATAATTGTCAGACTTTGTCCATTTTATAATATATATATATATATATATATATATATATATATATATATATATATATGATTATGCTTGTAAATTAAAGATTTTTTTCTTTTTTAATAGCTGCGATATCTGACAATAGAAAAGAAGATTATTTAGTTATAACATTTTTATATTGAATAAACTATGACAAGGAAAATATATTTGTTATTGTGCAACTATAGCGAAAGATTTTGTTAATTACACTTATTTCTAATTAGGTTAACAAAATAAAGGTTACAGAATTTAAAAAATAGGACGTTTTGATTCAAAGGAATCGAAAAGAATTTAAAGTTAGTATTCCTACATATCCGACACCACCAAGAAACTAGTTGTTCAACAACAATAAATACACGTAGTAGAAAATGAGTAGGAAAAATAAAAAAAATAAAAAGATAAGTACGAATAAAAAAAATACCATGTAAAATAAAGTGCACGATTAAAGACATTTTCTTCTTCCGCCGTTTCAGCGTTCAATATAGTTTTCAGCGGTATTTTTCCGGTCATTTTGCAATGCTTCATGAAACCAAAGTGACGGACTAATGAGGCTTAAAGGCAGGATATTGTCAAAACTATCATTTTTTAAAAAGTGGCGCGTTGCCGGTGTAAATCATTTTAAGTCATTCGATTTCCCGAAAACGTTACTTCAGGAAGCAATCAGCGTTCGATATGAACCAATCAGCATCCTATGTAAGTAAATTATGGCTCTTTAGTGAAAATGAAAAAGAACAAAGTCATGGAAAGAAATGGAAAATTATTTGAAAAAAGGTGTTCTGAGTTATATATAGAAGCTAGGAGACAGTGAATTAAACGGATGACGCAGAGTTGCTGTATGTATTCACAAAATACGACTATTAACATATACGCACGTGTGCACGCACATTAGATTATATATATATATATATATATATATATATATATATATATATATATATATATATATATATATATTATATCTATCTATATAAAATATATATATACACAAAAACACACGCACAAATTTAAATGTAGTTGGTCGAGTGTGATAACTAGTAAGATTGTCATGCCGCTGAAGCCGAAGCAATCACACTTAATGTTGTGAAATTGTGGTTGTATAATATACACTGAACAGTATAGCGTTAACAATAACAAATCTATAGCATATTTACTTTTTATTTTCAATTTGTGCAAAGTAATCAAGGAACATTAATGCAAATTTGTGTAATAAATACATACATAAGGATAAGTGCTATATGTCCCACTGTGATAATGTCGAACTAGCAACATGTACGCGCAACTTCTAGACATGCAGTTTCTTTTCTCGCAGTTTTCGCCTTTGGAACTCGCTTCCAATTAATTATTTCCAGATTACTACAATCCCCACCCCCAAAATTAAATGTGCGTCAATCACAATATTCTATCTTCTTGAACTTTGATCCTGTTTTTCCTTTTCTAAATCTTCTCATACTATTTCACTTCAAATAACCCATTGTGTTTTAGCTGTATTTTCATCTTGCTTAAGGGTTAAACAATTACACACACACACACACACACACACACACACACACACACACATATATATATATATATATATATATATATATATATATATATATATATATATATATATATTTTTAAGATATGCTATATGTATGAGTTAAAGTTCTCAAAATCGGGGATAGATCATACGCAAATATAAACATTATTATCGCCTGACGATTGCGTATAGCATGAATCAGACTGTCGCCTCTTCGTGTTGACTTCAATTTTGACTGATATATATATATATATATATATATATATATATATATATATATATATAGACAGTGGTTTGAATAAGTGATCGTACAACAAACAAATGCTTGTTATTCTCAATTCACTTTATAGCGAATGAAAAACCTCGAATAACAATGTTATTTATGTATTTTGGTGCACAGAATCAGAATCTGCAATGTAAAATTTAAAATTCATCGATGCAAATTTTTATATTTCGAATAGTGGGAAAAGTGTTCGTACCGTATCAGTTTTTGCATTATAATACGGGAGATTTTAGTTGTACTTCAAAGTAGAAAATTCTAAACTGTTCTAGAATATTCTCAGTAACATTATTGCAACGTTCAGTTGAAAATTGAATCATTCTACAGCCACTGTTCACTGATAACGGTTCTAATAATGCTCAGACGTAAGGAAATGACTTGTGCCCAAAAAGAACTAAATATTAACCTATGGAACAATGAGGACACATGGCACAGTGGAAAAGGCGTTGGTTAGATCCAGTGACAAGACCCAAAGAGTGTGAGTTCAATACCCGGTTAAGACAGTGGAGAACTTTCAGAGGGAAATTAACAGGAGATAACTGATAAGTGACATCCACCAAACATGGCACGTGGAACGAGAACAGTCTACCCCGGTAAACGAAATAAAGGGTTCAGTTCGACATTCCAACCACCTTAAGAAGGCCGGAACCTACAACGGCCGAAACGTTGTGATAAATATGGCGACAAAGATGAGGACAATAGTAATGTAAATAATGTTTATATATATATATATATATATATATATATATATATATATATATATATATATATATATAAACAAGCCATTCAACATCATCACTTGATAAGACAACGGGGTGTTGAAACAAAATCGCTATTTTTGTATTGATTTTATAACATATTTATGAATTTTTAAAAATGAATAATTATATATATATATATATATATATATATATATATATATATACATGCGGCATTTTTTGGTTGAATGATACATGTCTATTTATTTGTTTGTCTTCCTCTCGATTTCTCTTATCGTATTCTTAATGTTGATATTAAATTCATTAGGGAAATCAACGTTAGTTATTTTTTTCTTTTATTATCATTTTTATTTCCCTCAGGTACTTTCTGTCTTATCAAAAATCATATTCAGGGGTTAATTACTAAGACAAAATTGATGTAACTGATGAATGCGACTTTTTTGTAATCGAGTATATGCTGTAATTGACTTAAGGTTAACTGTTATATCTTTTGTATTTATGTTTTTGATTCTAGGGAATCTGCATGATTGCAATCTTTTGTTCAAAAGCCTTGCTATTATAATAAATATAAAACATTATTGCTATTCTCATAATTTACCTTATCTAGTCTTGGGTTTTTGCTCCTGATATAGAGGGCCGCAAGAATCGGAAATTTCACAGTGTCGTCTAATAGTGTTACTAATAATTAGTTTACAGTATTGTGGAGGTGGACAGAAATATGTCTTTAAATGCTATGCGATAAAGCTTGTATCGATATATGTTAATGTATTGCATATTGATAATGTTGTTGTAGTAAAGCCAACATATATATTTACTTTTGTCAGAGAGGTGCAATCTCCCAAAGTAGATGTAAATAGATATACAATGGTGGCCTTTTTCAAAATACTAGATGAAGTGAAGAAATATTCCGCATGATTAAGTTCGTTGTACTAAATTTTGTATAGTGCATCATTAGCGATTTCTTTTTGTTTATTTTACTGGGATCAATGACTGAGTTTTTTAAGGACTTTCGTCTATTTTGTTTGTAGATAGAATGTCTTTGATGGTGTTACAGTATGTTGATATAATTAGGGTTATTATTAAGTATTATGTCCTTTTAGATTTATGTTAATATTTCTAATAGTTCGTCTAATCTGATCATCAAGAATGTATTTAGAAAATCATTATTATTGAGAATTTGTTCAATTTTGTCTTAATGCAGTATAAACATTTTCGTGTAAGAATTAAATTTTACATATATATTTATATCTATATCTATCTATATCTATCTATCAATCTCTCTCTCTCTCTCTCTCTCTATATATATATATATATATATATATATATATATATATATATATATATATATATATATGTTTGGGTGTGTGTCGGGGGTGAACCCAGTGGAGATTATGTATTAAACGATAATACATGTTATACAAGAATTGTAGCCATTGAAGGAAGAGATTACCTTTTGAATATACCCGAGATTCATGACAAATGATGACATGGACAGTTGATGGAAATAAAACGGCGTCGTATTATATGGAAATAAATTGAGCCTAGATTCGTTTTTATAGATTCAAACTGCATGTTTAATTTTCATTGTCTTTAGTGTATAGCAAATAATAGGACAAACTAATTATAATGGAAATCTGCCTGAAACTTCTTTTCCCATCAGGAAAAACGATTGGAAGACACAAAGACCATAAAATACGGTTTTGTTTTGCTAAAATATATCTGCATGTAGAAATGCCATATTAATATCTTACTGAAAATAATGAATGTCCAACGAAAACTATTTTTATATACGCGTACACGTACACATATAAATTGTGTTGAAATAAGTATAAGAATTCAATATAATGATAGGTCAAGAAACACATAGTAAGCATTTATATTTTAAAATGTTTCACTTTTATATATATATATATATATATATATATATATATATATATATATATATATATAAATGTATTTCTGAACAGAATTATTCGTCGTGACTGAGTATTTACATAGTTTCTCAGAAAATGCGAAAATTTAAAACTGCTTTCTTAATTTACAAAATAATTTTCAATAATTCCTGAATTTCTATGATTGTAATGATACATTTCTTAATTTAAACTTTAATATAAACAATGTCTGTAAATAAAATAGTATTGACCTTATTCTATAATTTTCTAAAAGGTATTGAAGAAGACATTATGTGCGTGCCACGCATAGTGAAATCTTTTTCATTCCACACGCATGGCGAAGACGGCTGAAGTTGGTTAGAAGCTTCGAATGATGTAGTTGATGCGTGCAAATAAGTTGATGGATATACAGCATTTTCAAGTGATTAAATATTCATATTTGTGGCATTATCAAGAAGTACGGCGAGACTCATTGTGTTGAAAATAAATAAAGTACTGGCAGAAAAGAGTTAATATCTGAAAGAAAAAGTTGTGAGATATTTCTCAAAGAATCGTCACTGATGTAAAGACACCAGGGTGGAATATATCGATGAAGACAGTCAGTTGATGCTTACAACCTAGATGACTTCGAGCCTTTTGCCCAAAGAAACACGCATATTTAAAGCGACATTCTTGAAAAAGTAGATTAGCTTAGCTAAACGACATCCGCAACGTGGGAGTAAATATTTAAACTCTGTTTTATGGTCAGATGAAACTAAACTAGAATTATTTGTTTACATAAACTCCTGTTAAGCATGGAGAAAAGAGAATGAAGCTCACAAACCGAAATATCCTCCCTAAATTTATGCACGTTGGTGAGAGATTTCTGCTCTGGTGATGATTTGCTGCTTCTGCACCAGGAGAAAGAATGAGAGTCCAAGGTATTATGGATAAAGCGTAGTATTGGGTTATTCTTAAAAATAATATAAAGCAAGGTGCACAAAATATCTTTTGGGGGCGTCAACGGATGTTTCAACATGAAAATGCCCCGAAACACACGGCACGGCTTTTTACAAAATACTTAAATGAGAGCAAAATTAAAGATTTGGTTCACTCCGCACGAAGTTCTGACCTCAAACAGATTGAAAGTTCATGAGCATATCTGAAGGAAAAAGTAAGAGAAAGAAGAACTTCGAACGTGAAGGAAGTAGAATCTATTCCTATGGAAGAATGGAGCAATTTACCTATCATGGTGGACAAGGAAATATCAAAAACAATTAAAAACTAAAATAAAACTTAAAAGTCTGATTACTGATGCTAAAATGCCAATGATTTTGTCCTGTTTCAGAAGATTTTTTTTTTTGGTGTTTTTAATAATATCTTTTGACATTAAAATTTAAAATATTGTGGGCATCACTGAAAATTCTTTCAATTCCATCATTTCATCATTTTTGAAATAAGGCATAGGAAATTCCTATGAAAATTTGAAGTATTACAGCTTTAATTTTTAATTATGGAATGGTTGGGAATAATTCTGTCCACTACTGTATATGTGGCCGTGTTTGTGTGGTTGCTTGTAAATGGAAATACTGAAATGATCTGCTCTCATACAGAAAGCATGAACACTCATTAACCAAAATGTCCTTCATAGCGTATAATTACATTTTTCTTACTTTTTTTTTCACAATTGTTTTCTTACCGGAATTTCCATGCAAACCGCTTGTTTAAGGTAATGTTGAACGTCGACTGTAAAAATTTTTCCTTCTACTTATAACTGCTACTCTTTCTTGGTATCGTAGTAGGATGATGTGAAATTTTAATTATTACGTTATTAGGTATTATAATACCGAAAACGAATTATGAACTAAAATTATGTTGTCATTATTTAATAGTTATTTAACATGACTAGCATAGTCTTGGATAATGGAATTCTAGTGAACTAAATTGGAAGGAATTTATCATTTTGTCTATAATGACGTTTTAAATTGGGTATTAAATTTACTTATTTTTAATCATTTTCCTCTAAGAAAGGCAATAATGTAACTAACACACAAAGGGTTAAAGAGAGTGAAAGGAAAAGTGAAAACGTAATTGAAGAAATAAGACAATAAAAGAGCATGTTTCAGAAAGATATGTCATGGCGCTTAGCATTGCGTTTGTCTTTTTGAAGATCATGAGTGGCATGGAAACATGAAACTGGGAGATTAGTGAGACAAAATAAAACATTAGAATAAAAGTGACGATCGGAAATGGATATTTTAAACAGAAAACTATGAGACTTAGTTGCTAATCCAATAGTACGCATAAATTCATTAGAAACAATGCCATAAAATACTTATAGGAAAGACAGTTGAAATTTGTTTTGCTGATTGTCAACTTTTATTTGAGTGCACAAATCCATTCACTAACTGTCTGATAAAATGTAATTTGTCAATAAACTAGATACATTAAATTAGCTGTTTTCTTGTGCGACCATGATTTGAATTCAATGTCATTTTATAGTCGCAATTAATTTTTTATCAGCGCTGACTCTTTATTTTCTCATTCACTTAAAATAAGTGACGGCCACAAATTAAGTTGCCCTTTTGCTTCCATTGTAAAGAAGCACTTGAAAAACAACAATTAAATACTTTTTTAAGCTTACAGATTAATACCACTCTAAATTATTTAATTGCCTCTCTGCGACTAATCAGTGGTTTCCAAAAACACTTTAAACGGATAAGCTTGTTCTTCAATATCTTCCTAATGTTATATTTTTCGTGACCCACTTCAGATGTTAAGATTTATGTCTCTTGAGAAATATATTTTCAATATTTTAACTAAATTATTTTGTGAGGGATTCCTTAAAAAGCAAAGTACATATTTTACAAGAATTTTGTGTTACAATTTTATTAATTAATTGAATATGTTAAGGGATCAAATTTCTAATTAGACTGTGTAAGGTTCAATTCAATTAGTTTAGAATAAACATTTACAAAATTAAGTTGAAAAAATACTTTTATAACGTAAAAATGATAGCATCCGGACCACGGAAATATGCAGATATTTTAAAAAATAAGTCACTTCATTGAGACAGTCTATCTTATAATCTATGATAATTTCCCAGGTTTCATTTAGGTATGCATCATCGAAATAGAAACGAATAAATTAATATGATTTTCTTTAATTCTGTATAACAAATAAGATATAGTGACAAATATTTTATGTACCGAAAGAATATCACATTTTGATCGTAGCAGCATGTCTTTTTCGCGTTGATTTATTGATGTTTATTATCAATGACAGTATCAAATATCCAAGTCAATGTGATATCAGTATTTAAATGCTGATCTCACAGAGTAAACACTCATGTAATAATAGGGTTATATGAAATCGGTAATATTCATCCTCACATATAGACTTATGCATTCATTCTGTCCCTCATATATAATTATTTTTTGTATATAGACAAGAACAATCATTGATTACGGTTTTTTAAATAAAAAAAATATTTTAATTTGCTGTCATAGATGTGAGTTAAACATATTGACATTCATATTTATATGCTAATATCAAAATTGTCATTTCTGACTAACAAATCACAAGAGGATATTTGCTTTTTCCGTCACGTCCTCAAAAATAAATTACACCGTTTCTAATAAACAATTGTAAATGAATTTGACAAAATCCTAGTCAAATCCATTATTGATGAGAGAGTTTCTTTATGCATGTCGAAAAAATTAAATATAAGATGAATTAGAATTAATTATCAAATTCTATAATTTATATTGCCTTAAAAAATCTACCATAATTCAAACACCTCAGACTATGAATCTTATATTAAAATTTAGTATAGGTTATGAGGAAAATTAAGTTTAATAGTGTTTTAAAGTAGTTTTCTTTAACATTTCAGATTTCTACGAAAGGAAACATTAATCTGAAAACTCAAGTCCCAGTCTTAAATGGGCCCGTTAAACTCGTTCAGAAATATCTAAGCTGACAGCTGTATTTAACTGCTTTCCCAGATCCATAATCAAAAATGGCATAACAGAAAAAGAAGAAATGATAATTATAAACACCTGGTTTTAAGTCCTTTGTGTACACAGAGGAACCCAAGAAGAGCTAGGAACAAGCAATCAATGCAATTTAAGTTAAGCACTTTTACACGTAAAACCTATCAAACCGCTGACCACAGATGCAACCGCTTTCCAGTCAAATTCTATGCAAAATCAGAATAAAATGACTGAATTTAAAGAAAATTCGTGCTCCACCTCAACTACAATGCAATAGATTCCTGAATGACCCAAATTGCAAAGAAACGTATGGTGAAGGAGTTAAAGTAAAAAAAAATATGAATTTGTTGTGGTAGGATCCACCTAATTTGCATAGTGGAGTACCGACCATATAAATATGGTTGGTACCGGGAAGAGAGGGAGGAATCAAGAGATTCAACCAGAGACTCTGCCCGACTGCGACGCAGTCATCACATTCTCCAGGAACGGTCTTACCAGGAATATACAAAAGGCTATATGTAAATATTGTGTACAATTTCTTGTTTCAATACATTTTGTTCTAAGTACATTTTGTGTTGCATTATTATTCCATGCATTAGTCAAGTTTCAACAATGGCGGTGAGGTAGAAAGAACTATAAGAAAAAAAAAGAATTGATAATTGATAGCCTTCAACAATTGGGACAAGTCATTGAAAAACCCAGGCTGAAGGAAAAAATTATTAATTAAAAGTCCAACATTTAATGGATCGGCGAAGGATTCTGAATTTCTGGATATTTAGAACTCGTTAAAGGACGACTAAGCATAAAGGAACGTTCACCCATAAAATTTTGAAAGGTGTTGTAAACGAATAACGGTGATTTAAAAAAAAAAAAACAAACAAAAAAAAACAAAAAAACGGGCCGACTACAAAAACATGCATGGATTTAAAAGGCGCACAAATACATCGTGTCGACTTTGAAATGTAACGAACTTTAAAAAAAAAAATTTTCTTTTTTTGGTTGATCAACAATATTTTATAAAGCAACACATAAAATAAAAAAGTCGTAAGTTGTTTCGATTCTTCTGGTCAGATTATATTATATCCGTGGATACACAAATTAAAAGTATATTCTTTGTTGCATGAACACAATCAGCAAAAGATGGATGAATTATCCAAAGTCATATCTGAATTATTCAAATCCCAGCAGTTGAGTCAACAACGTCAAAGTGAACAGTTTGCCTCATTAATAAGGGAACAACAGATATATCAAGAAAAGCAAGAGGAAAACAGCAAAATATCAAGAAAAGCAAGAGGAAAGACAGCAAAATATCAAGAAAAAAGCAAGAGGAAAGACTGGGAAAAAAGGAAGAAATGCAGATCAAGGTTTGAGAAATTCAAATGTTAACACTGGAGAAATTAAACAACAATCAGGCAAATGAAGGAAATTCTTCATATTCTAATAACATCATATTTAATTCGCTGGAAACTTTCAACTATGGGCCAGACGAAGAAAAAAGTTTGAAGCGTACTTTAAACAATATGAAGATATTTTCTACACAGACTGTGAAAACTATTACTAAGAAAGCTAGGTACAGCAGAACATAGCAAATTTGTAGATTTTATTCTACCGAGCAGAACAAATGAATTGGAATTCTCGGAAACAGTGAAATTGCTAAAGGAGTTGTTTGGAGAAAATATGTCGCTTTGGCATAAGCGATGGTTATGCATGAATGTCGCTAAATCCGACGATCAGGATTACTTAACATATGCATCTATAGTGAATAGACATTGTGACAATTTCAGATTGGCAGAGATTACGGTTGAAGAATTCAAGTGTTTAATTTTTGCTCAAGGACTGGTATCCAGTAAGAGTGCCTAAATAAGACGTAGAGTTTCGTCTAAACTCGAATCTGAACAAAACCTTACCCTACAAATGTTTGCAGAGGAGTGTCAGCGGGCCGTAAGTTTAAAGAAAGAGTCTCAAAAAATCGAAGAAGCTGGCATTGCTTATATTAAAAAAATAAAAAAAAACAGTCAAATTACCCATCAGCAAAAAATTGGAGTAAAAATTCGGCGTATTTTAAAAATAGACAAGGAAAATTAAATGAAAAGAACGAGGAGGAAAAAAGGTTCTCCCATATAATTGTAGACGTTG
Organism: Acanthosepion pharaonis; assembly: GCA_903632075.3. Taxonomy (NCBI): domain Eukaryota; kingdom Metazoa; phylum Mollusca; class Cephalopoda; order Sepiida; family Sepiidae; genus Acanthosepion; species Acanthosepion pharaonis. Next base: position 94,880 of record CAHIKZ030001061.1, on the reverse strand, counting down.
CAACGAAAGACACTGGGAGGTAAATTGCCCATATAGAAATAGGAAATGTTTCGTGTGCCACAAGAATGGACACAAAGGATAGTGTGTGAAACGAAAACAGACAATAGCCGAATTAGACAAACAAATTCAAATATAAAATCAGGCAGGGATTTGAGAAAATATGTGACGACTGAAATATTTTTAAAAAATATTAAATTTCGACTCGATTCGGGTTCAGATTTAACATTAATGAACTATAAAACATGGAAAATTTTAAAAAGGCCTACAATAATCAAGTCAACGAAATGCGCTCGAACGGTAAATGGAAAGGAAATTAACTTTGAAGGCGAGGTTGTACTTCCCATGAAATTGAACGGGATAGCTAAAAAATAATAGTTTTCATTCTGAAAAATGGAGAAAACTTGATGGGTACAGATTTTATTGAAAAATTCGAATTGTGGGATAAACCGTTAAACTCATTCTGCAGAAAAGTAGAAAGCAATACGCAAACAAGACAGGACATTAAAGATGAATTAAAAAAAAGTTTCCGGAAACCTTCACACCTGGTCTTGGATGATGTAATAAGTTTGAAGCTACATTTGAATTAAAGGAAAATACTATGCCAATTTTTGAAAAGAAACGTAACGTGCCTTTCGCAAGTGTAGAGAAAATTAACGAAGAATTTGATAGGTTGGAAAAAATGGGAATTATTTCGAAAGTAGAATCTAATTCATGGGCTGTGCAGATTGTCATCATAGTAAGGAGCGAAACCGTTGACGAACATCGAGAGCATTTCAATCAATTATTTAAAAAGATTCAGGACTTTGGTTTGAAAGTCAAAGAGTCAAAGTGCGAATTTGGTTTGGAGGAAATTAAGTATTTAGCTCACATAATCAACAAAAAGAGCAGATTTCCAGATCCAGTGACGACAAATGGAAACAAATGAATACGTATAATTTACATCAGAAACATTTGAATCTTCCTGGTCACAAAATGTGGAAATAGTGCTTGGAAAGTATGTCACTCACAGGACATATTGAAGACAAGAGGGACAGTATTAAACAGCGCATAACATAATGTGTGACGTCATTTGTTTACATTTGATACGCCATGAGCAGATATAAATGAACGTGAGTGATTTCATGGAAGATTGAAGTTTAAATACAGTATTTGTTTTTATTTCTAATTTTATTTTAAATAAATATATTGATTTCATTATCTAGAGTTATTGGAATAATTTGTTTGGCTTTTTGTAGAAAACGTTAATGTTAATTGTTTTACGTGGTCGTATAATATTACTATTAGTTAGGTTTGTAACACATTTCATATTTCGTTACACAATAAACCCACTAGTAGAAATACTTGTCACCTTATCTTTAAGGCTAAATCATCTCTTAGACAAGAAATAGTCGTTAAAAATTTTCATGAAGAGATCACGTGAGAATTCATCTTCTCAACCGCTTTTCCTTAAAGAACTCAATAATATGAAACAGATGCTAGTTACCGGTTTTCCGAACTACCTCATCGATCACCAGATTATATTTTGGTTTTCTGAAGTAACTAATACTAATACTAAATATACAAATAAATCAATAACATTAACTTTTTATATAAATGCCAAATACTCTTTCATTCTAAGCTAGATAATTTTCTTGGAAACATAAAAAAATGCAGAAACACAGTCAAGTAAATTTCATTGTCTATCATAGGAATTTTAAAACATCTAAACTTCTTGTGAAGAATAACAACACACTTGCAATATCTAAATTACAGAGAAACAAATTATTTATCTCACATGCGTGATTAAGTAACCAAATTATTTTAGACATAGCAAAACATGCCTATAGAAAAGACTCATGTTAGTCGTAAGGCAATAGCGCAATTAGTATCCATTTAAAAACAGACCAAAACTCCATACGAAACATACTTGTTGAAAATACGACGATGATAAACTCATCAATATGTAAAAATGCCTAAAAATAAGGGAAGCACTAATAGTAAAAAAGAAAGAAAATCATTACTGAATATCATTAACTAAGAAAAGCGTAACAAAGCTTGGAAAATAAACCATACTTATAACTCGAGATATATGCATGAAAAACTTCCCATATTTAGATAAAAATAAATATCGTCCTCGATAAAGCGTAAAAGAATAGCCGAAATGACAGATATCTAAAAAAGAAAACACATACGGACACTAGAACACTTAATTCAAAGCCTATTAGCAGTACAGTATGTTAGTCGCCTTTAATGAAATTTGTAGAAAAGAGACATTGCTGCTCAAATGCACATACATACAATATATATATATATATATATATATATATATATATATATAATAGAATATAATATAATTTTTAAAGAATATGTTACTTAAATCAAAATTACTACAGAAAATAAATCCGAATTTTTCTGTTTTTGCAAAATCTGAACATCTGCTCTGAATCGTGGAATAAAGAAATGCAATAAAGAAAAGCTTTTAACTTCTTTTATGAATTATGAATTATATATATATATATATATATATATATATATATATATATATATATATATATATATATATATATATAAAAAACACTATTGTCTTCAGAATAATATCTTTTCGGTGATTAATGGATTTTTAGAAGAGTTGTTTTCATTTTCTTAAATTTTATTAAGGATAATTTATTTTTTTTTTTTTAAAAATGTTTTATAACTTGTTTGCCTGGTGTAATCTATTGTTAATTAAAACTATATTTGACAAACAGAAATCTTAAAGTTTATTACAATTTAATGATCCCGTGTGTATTAAAAGCAAATAAAAACTGTTTTTGCATGTGTACAAACAGACCAATTTTTTAGATACCGAAGATCATACAGTAGAATATCAGAAAATAAGAGAAATAAGTAAACATTTGAAGCCAAAGTATCTCAAATTCAATAAACTGTTAGATTATGGATTTTCTTAATTTTTGAAGATAGCTGAGTAGGACACATGGCACAATGGATAAAGGCATTGGTTAGATTAGTGACAGAACCCAAAGAGTGAGAGTTCCCAGCTAAGGCAGTGGAGAACTTTCAGAGGGAAAATTAACAGGAGATAACTGATAACTGACATCCATTATACATGGCACGTGGAACTAGAACAATCTACTCCAGTAAGCGGAATAAAGGGTTCAGTTTGACATACCAACCACCTGAAGATGGCCGGAGCGTACAACGGCCGAAACGTTGTAATAAATATGGCGACAAAGATGAGGACAATAGTCCGAAAATATGAAAGTATTAGATAAACATCAAGTTTTCAACAAACTGTCATCCCATCAACGTAACTTCTTTGAAAATGCGATATTTTACAATTAAATCAAATAAAATTTTCTTCAAATCACATTGATTATACATTATCTAAGGTAATAAACCTCTAATTACAGAAAAGTATATTTTATTTTTGTATGATTTTTTAATAAAGATAACTACATTTTGATGAATGGCGCAAAAACAAATACAAGTATCATCGACTTCAAAAGGAAAATTCGTACCAATCAATTTAAATTAGTTTTGAACTAAAGCAAGAATATTACTTATTGAAAATATTAAATTTAATCGATAAGATTGATTTGAAAACTAATATAAAAGTACAAAGAAAAATTATTTTCAAAAATTCATTAAATTAAATTCAATTAAATTGAATATTTTATGTACTGTCATATAGTAAACTGCAGTCCTATTCTGCAGATCGCTTGATGCATGAAAATGAGTCACTAGTCTGTAGATAACAATTATTCCCGTAGTCTCTCTTTCACTCTCATATACTAATGAAGACCTATACCCAAAAAGTAGTAATTAGGCTTAAATAGAGAGGACGTCGTTTTACATTTATGAGATACTTTCGGCCAAAATCTTATCAAAAAGAGAAGGTTGTCTCATAGAAAATAATCGATGACACGAGTGTAAATAACGAATGATGAGGGAAAATTGGAACACGATTAAAACAGATTTTAATGATAAACAAATTGAAGATTAAAAACGAAATAAAAAGATTTAAAAAAAAACTATAACGCCGAAAAAATGGTTTGATCACAGTTTCGAAAATATCATCTACAACCACACTTAATTAACTTGATTTAATATCTAAAATAAATTTCTTAGGTACGTTTATATTTTTTTATATCCCTTTTAAGTAAAAATAAAAGAATAAATATTAAATTTATTAGTATTATATCAATTCTCAATTTGAAGTTGATTAATCAAATTTGAAGTTGATTATTTCTCATTTTGAAGTTGTTTTCAAATTTGAAGTTGGATAATCTATTTTGAAGTTGATTAATCTATTTTGAAGTTGATTCATCCATTCTGAATTTGATTAATCCATTTCGGAGTTGATTATTTTATTTTACCTGAAAATAATTCCATTTTGAAGTTGGTTATTATCATATTTAAGTTGAAAAGGTTTAGTACATCTATTTCGGTCTTTCTGACTAACATTCTGTTCAGGTGGATAGCCACGTGGGTAGATGGTCACTTAAGTGCCCACGCCCCAATTTCCTGCTTTTGGTGATCGACCCGGTATCTATTGACAAGACCAAACTCGCCGATCAGATCAGCCAGGCTTGATCGCTCGACCTCCAGCTAGCTCCCGGTACCCTGTCTAACTTGGAGTCCAGGACGGAATTGCAGTGTCCCATTAAGCGCGTTGAATCCACGAGAAACGGTCCCTACAGGTCGTTACGCGCATAAACAACAACGATCCGAAACGAACCATTTTGCACCGCAATATCGGCCACGATCAACCGGTCCACGGCATTGACATGGACAAGGTCCACCCTCGCATCCAGGGTACGCTTAATATGCAAAGAAACACTTCTGGCCATTTTGTTGCCATATTCTGAATAGAGGACAAAGTAGTTAGTCAGCACACAAGCATTGCTAAGTGAGTTTACTGGATTACGGCGATATCCACACTTGAATGACAAGAAGTCACAAAGCAGTCAGGCAGACTTACAACGAAGCATTGAGGCTGGCTATCATGGAAACTTTTTAAATCTGGATGCAAAAACAATATAGTTATTCACATTTCGGGAGGGAATTTGCAGGAGTAGGGACCCCACGCATTGTCCTGGGCTTCCTGTTCCCAAATCTAACGTCACCCATCCATTCAGTACATTACCGACAACGTTAATTGGTTATGTAAGTTTTAACGCATTGTAAAGAGAGATTAGGAGAGGCACCGGGAGACTCCCTGCAAAAATCTTAAGTTTTTTAAATCTGGTGTACAGGTCTGGGCTATGCGCAATTTGGGAAAGGCACCCTTTGCCTCATATAAGTGGGACTAAAATTTTAATATTTCCCCGTGTCCCTAATAAAAGAAATCACTTTCGCCATCAGAATGTTTAGACGTCTTTTATTTATTTTGAACAGGAAAAGATGGAGAAATGAACTTCCAAAAATCCAATTAAAAAAAGGGGCAATTTCTTGGGGAGAAAAGTAAAATAAATCATTTGATTAAATTTAATGACAGAAATTATAACATAGTATAAATAAGTTAAATTTAAAAAGTATAAAATTGCCGTGAGTATTGGAAATTTAAATATTGCTGTTGAGGAAAAGTCATTATTTAAATATAGCAAAGTTTATAGAAAAAGTCTTCGAACAAAATGCTCAAACATCACAAGAATATCTCAAAAAAAGGGGTTTTGGGAAAATATTTTCCATGTCGACAGAATGAGATGAGCATTTTGATTTCACAGACTTACTTACTTCTTTATTGTTTAAAATACAAAGAATCTAGAAGTAAATCGAGAAACACAAGAAAAGAAACAAAAAATGTATATTAAATGAGAAAGAAAAAAGAATATGATATTTTTGTATTTGCTTAGTGAATGTAATCAGCGGAAATAACAAAATATTTCCTATTTAACCCATTGAATTATTAATCAATTTTACTTGGCGTGGTGGAATAAATTGTCTTCAGATGTTTCACGTTAAAACTTCCACTAACGACGAGCTGAAAATATACAGTTCCTATTCCTATAATTGTTATTTTTAGCAGCTACGTGTGTCTGAGATGATATCGCTATTTTTCTTAATAAATCATGCTGCAAAATTACAGTCAACCTGCCTAGATCAAGAAGCCTTGCTAAAAACAGTAAAAATATGCCCGCATCACACTAGGAAAACTACTAAATATATCCGAAACAATTACACCTTTTCATAAAACAATGCTTAATTACCTAGGGAATGAAAGCACAGATCCTGTTCGAACATATGGAATCAATATCTGCTATCATATTTTCCTTATTTTCTTTTTTCGAAATATAAACAAACATTTGTAATACCCATGATTATTTCTTGTTACTATGAAGATTATTTGTATTGAATATACGTGATTGATATGAAATTGAATTTTTTTGTTTTTTCTTAAGGAGAAAAAATATTTTCAACTGCTCGAAATCGGACACAAAAATAGCTATCTGATTTAGATTATAAATTCACAAAGAACGATGTACATTTCTTAAGTCATTGAACTTTCCATTATCGTGTGGCTGTGCCGTGGGCTCATTTACATAGGAAGGCTTCGGCTATAGAAGTGTTGAAAAAGCAATCAAGTTGTTGCGGACACACTCTTCTTTACTAGGAAAATTCCTGATCAAATAGCTTGACAGTAATTACACTGTTTACGAATTAAAAATATATATATGCGATATTAAACTTTAATATAGCATTTATAAGAATAAATAATGTCAGAATTAAAAGAATCCATACATGGATACGAACGAGTGAAACGATATAATGAAGACAGAAGGCAATAATATATTAATTTTTTTCTTTTTTTGTAAAAAACTGGTCGGAAGAGATGGACATCGAAAGTCCATCTTAAAAAAGACCTGACCTGATGGAGTTTTAAGGATTCTGTATTCATTATTAAATTGGACGTTATTATATCGAGCTCTCTTTGGATTTCTACCTCGTTGGAATTATTCCTACTAATCATCAACTAATATATATATATATATATATATATATATATATATATATATATATATATATATATTGTGTAATGGGAATTTTTTTCTGGTCGAGTTCGTATCTGTTAATATGTTGATTAAACAGGAAGGTGAATTCTTGACGTTAACTGCCTGAGGAGCGATCTTTGGAAATTTGTGCCAAATAGACTTTGAATGAAATTATGTATCTGGAACTCTTCAGAATACTTAGATGATTACGCTTACACGAAGACTATTGTCTTTCTTACGAAGGTTTTGAGTGTCCCAGCGTTATTCAAACTATTGTTCATGACATAGTATACGACATCTCCAAGAAATTGTAACTCATATAGTTGTAGAATAAACCATAGAGCATCTGTGTGTCGAGAAGATGTCTGCGACAGGGAGTATTTGAGAGAATCATTATTTTAATTTTTAAAATTTAAAGGGAATATCATTGATTAATATTTAATTCTTTGCTACATGAGATTGTAATATTCGGTGGAAAGTCTTTGAAAATCATGTTGTATCGAATAGGTTTTAAGTTTAGTCGCATTAGAAAATAATTAAAATATTTTTGCTTCTTTGAAATTCAGCGATTTCAATATTGGTAATTACGCCAGGTTTAACAGCGAAAAAGGCAAATCTCGAAGAAAAATCTCCATTTCGACATTCCAAGTATTACAGTCTTGGGAAACAAATTATTGCTTCGTATATACGAACTGTTGTAGATTTTCACAATTTCCTTCTTACCATCTGGTAGCATAGCATGTGAAAGATGCTATTAATTGCGGATATTATCATGATGATTCTTTTGTAATGAATAAAGAACATGCTATACGTCTCTATACGTGACAAATACAGACATCGGCATTTTGTATAATAAGTGCAAAAGCATGTCTTTCCGAGTCTGAGCAACGAATCGATTATGCAGTTGTCAAAAAGATGCTTAGCGTAATGTTGGTAAAGGAGATTACAGTTTGCATATTAAAAAAAAAACTGTCCAGTTCCAACGATTTGAATGCAAATGAGTTGTCAAATATCTCATCTGTGCAAATGTATTTTACACACTCACACGTCTCAAACACAGACATAATAAAAAAACACCACATACACATATATATGTGCGCGTGTGTGTAGTACATCTATTAGTACATTTTAGACAGACTATGAAGATAATAATATTGCACGTGTTTACACTACGATTTTATCGATATTTTCAATGTAATCTACTTATAAAAGCTAGCTAGTTTTCCTGCTGTTACGCAGATTACGACCATGATGTGGTCAAACTATCTGATATGGAACCTGTCGTCCATCTTTGTATATTACATTTTGATTTCCACTAGTGTTCTTGCTCAAAGCACAAATACACTCAAACACAAAGCAACAAATCCATGGGAAGTCGGAATTACATCTGAGGAAAATACTAATCGGTGGGACAAGGCTTCGGTAACAACATTATCCAGTTTGCAGAGCAGAGGTACAAATCCGCGATGGGATCACTCGTGGGGAAGAACAACTTCTTGGAACAGAGCAACATCTCTTCGATGGGATCATTTTTGGTGGACAACACCTTCTTGGAACAGATACACAACTCCGCGTTGGGGTCATTTTTGGGAAACGACCCCGTCTTCTTGGAGGACAAAAACACCATCATGGAATAAACGAACATCTCATAGATTTGATCCTTGTGAAAGAACTGCCGAACCTTGGTGGAGACACACAACGCCCTACTGGTACACAAGAGATTTTAGAAGAACTACATGGGATCCCTGGAGGAGAAGCACTCCTTCCAGTTGGTGTAGGCATACTACCCCGTATTGGCACACACGAGATTTTAGAAGAACCACATGGCATCCCTGGAGGAGAAGTACTCCTTCCAGTTGGTGGAGGCATACAACACCGTATTGGCATACAAGAGATTTTAGAAGAACCACATGGGATCCATGGCGGAGAAGTACCCCTTCCCGTTGGTGGAGGCATACTACACCGTATTGGCATACAAGAGATTTTAGAAGAACCACATGGTATCCATGGCGGAGAAGTACTCCTTCCCGTTGGTGGAGGCATACTACACCGTATTGGTACACAGGAGATTTTAGAAGAACCACATGGTATCCATGGCGGAGAAGTACTCCTTCCCGTTGGTGGAGGCATACTACACCGTATTGGCACACAAGAGATTTTAGAAGAACCGCATGGGATCCATGTCGGAGAAGTACTCCTTCCCGTTGGTGGAGGCATACTACACCGTATTGGCACACAAGAGATTTTAGAAGAACCACATGGTATCCATGGCGGAGAAGTACCCCTTCCCGTTGGTGGAGGCATACTACACCGTATGGGCAGATAAGAGATTTTATAACCACATGGTATCCATGGCGGAGAAGTACTCCTTCCCGTTGGTGGAGGCATACTACACCGTATTGGCACACAAGAGATTTTAGAAGAACCACATGGTATCCATGGCGGAGAAGTACTCCTTCCCGTTGGTGGAGGCATACTACACCGTATTGGCACACAAGAGATTTTAGAAGAACCACATGGTATCCATGGCGGAGAAGTACTCCTTCCCGTTGGTGGAGGCATACTACACCGTATTGGCACACAAGAGATTTTAGAAGAACTACATGGTATCCATGGAGAAAAACAACACGTCCAAGTATAATAATTGGATGATAATTCTGAAGAGTCGAATGAAAATTTTAGTGTAAGTAAAATTATATTTCAATATAAAAAACTGAATATTTTGTCTGGTTATTGAAATTATTTTGCCAGTTTCTTTTATTATGTTAAATCTGAACTTCTGTGTATAAAATTTAATCATATCTTTCTGGACCAAAGGTAACAATTCTTGAATGTTTTTTGTTACTCATCAGAATTTATGACCTAAGATTATTCTTTCTAACGATATGATTCCGAGTTATTCAGTTTAAAAAATCCGAAAGCTTATTTATTTATTTGTTTTTAATTTTTTAAGAAAAACATAAACTGAATTTTCATTTGTTTTGATAAAAAAATTACCTTTCTTAATTAAATTGTCATAACAATTATTTTTTAAGTAGAATCCCAAGGTTTAAAATATTTTCTCAAGAAAATGCTTGTTTATTTGCGTAGATAACTTTAATTCATCTGTGATGTGACGTCTCCTTTCTAGATGTGAATTTTCATGGCTATCGAAAACTTCCCATCCTTGTGATCTTTGTTACGATCTATGGAAGGGTCGAATGAAATTAATTGGATGATACTAAATATATTATAATACAAGCATATTTTAATGACATACATTTAGTAAATTTTCACGAAAATTCTCTAAATTTGGGAATTATGAAACTTTAAAAAATCTTGAGTATCTGCAAGATTTTCTGAATTTCTAGGATGAGAGTAACCAGAATGCACATTATTTATATTCAAACTATTTGATATATCTTTGTTTTGTTATCACAAAGATTCGGCCGTTGTGCACTCCGGCCTTCCTCAGGTTTATATCGATCTGGTTTACCTACAGGAAATTCCGAATTGAACCATTTATTTAAGCTCCGCTAGTAGACTATTAACGTTTCACTGCTCATGTCTGGCGAAATTGTATAGTTCTTATTCTATTGAGTACTGTTCTGTTATGGTTCACTTCTTTCCACTGAGTGCATGTACACACTACTAGGCCAACGGATTAAACTCAAAACACCTATTTCCCCAGATTCACAAATGAACGCTTATACCCACTAAGGCATTTTCACGTATACGTACGGTAGACTACTGAGGAAGGGCCCAGGGCAGAATAGCCGAAACGTTAGGATAAAAACAACAAAGATGAGGAAAATAGTTTGAATAAAATTACTGTAAATAATTGGATATCTATACTGTCGAAGATGTCTGTTTTATGCAAATCACTTTTATTTTACACTTCTGCAAGTGCACAGAACACATATTGCGATGAAAGTTTAATGCATTGTTAACTGAAATCCTATCCAATGATGTACAACGCCAGTAGAAAAATGTTATATTGAATATGGAGAGTGAGAATGAGAGCAAGTTTTCTCATCAGGAAACATTGATAGAATACATTAAAATATGCAATCTTTTATGACACCTATTAGTATTAGAAATAAAGATATTAGGTGGTAATATGAATTAAATTTCTAATTGGAAGCCCAGTGAACATTTGAATTGTAAATTGCCTCGTTAATAACATTGTAACTGGTAAACAGAAAACGCTACAAAACTTGATTATTGTTAGCTCTTTTACATAGACGATAAACCCAGATGTTCAAATTACAGGTTTAATCAAATTTTATTATAAGAAACTAAATGTGTATAACGTTATATTCATTGGCATAATGCAGTAAATTTTTTAATGAAAATTAAAAGAAGAAATTGGGGTCTTAGTAAAAATACACTCAGCACAATAGATAATAAAACACAAAGCAAACAACTGTTTATAAAAGCTATTTAATATATTTGCCATGTATGTTATTTCAGAATCAGCGTAATGTTTCAAACTAGAGCAGATTTTACTGAAGACCGTATGTATCAGGGAAGCAAGTAAAAGGAAGGGATTGCCAGAGGGGGAAGTTCGAGAAAAGAAACTGCTCAGTACAAGTGGCGTTCGCATTCACCTATTGAATGTGTCAACTTGATGCAATGTAGTAGCACGCTTAAATAATTTTAGTCGGAGTACCAGTGGATAAAAGGTCGTTATTGCAGCTGCCATGAAAATATTTGTTGAAAAGACAGAGAGAAGCTACGTCACGTCCATTTGAAAGTGACTGATGTCGAGATGCCTGGTTAGGATCGATTAAATTATAGAGCGTCTTTTGGAAGTTTTCAAGAAATTTGCAAGTGAAAACTAGAGAGGCTTATCCCTGAATGTTAATGTCACTCTCACATTGGTTACAAAGAAACAAAATAGATAACCGTCCTTTCTGTGAGTAATTTTTTAAATTACTGAAAGGAACTAAAACCAGAGGAAGGAATTAACTCTACCGCCTTAATAAATTGTTGCAAAAATTACACAGGGGAAACGTGAAGAAATTTAAATGAATTATATGAATAAAAAAGAACCATTTTGCAGAACAACATATTACATTCAATTAGTTGCTCAGAGTAAAGAGACTGACCACAACTGTGATATAAATGTGCTTCTCTGATGGAAGTGGAAGATAATTCACGAATACGAAAATAGTGAGGATGCGCTTTGATCATTAGATCATGTACAGTAAATTTGTACCTAGGAACGTTCAACATTTCACAATTCTTAGCACATCTATCGTCAGTGTGGGATATCATATAGTAACAATGATGGGAATAAAAAAAAAGACCAATAAAGAATCTAAATTAAATCGGATCGGTTAGATAATATAGCGAATTAAAAAGTGCAAAAAAAGAAGAATTCTCATCTTCATTTGTCCGTGTGCATGTGTATTTCTACGAACGTAAACTAATTAAGATCGACAAAATCCTATAGGCTGGAACGAGGCAAACGAAAAATTTTCCACTTTGTCATACCATTTTCCCCCAAATTTTTTCTTGATATATATATATATATATATATATATATATATATATATATATATAGGAATGAGCCAAACATATATTTTATTATATACTTATATTATATTATAAAAATACGCTCGATTTTTATATTTGTATTTAAATAATTTTTCAGATGTATTCACGTGATGCGATTTTCACTGAGACTCAGAGGAACCATGCGAGCAAACTTCAGATGTCATGAATAGGATATGATCTACCACGGAAATTAATTTTCGATTTTCTTATTTTATTCACGAAATGTATTTTTCGAAATGTATCTTGGTTCATCCATTAAATAATTGTCAATATTAAATTCGACATTTACTATTTATTTCGCATTAATTCAAAGAAACATGTTCTTCTATATTACGTTTTTTTCGTTGTTTTATGTATCAATATTGCAACAGTGAAATATGTTCTACTGAACAAGTATGGATATTCATCTGTATAGATTGTATGAATGAATTCAGGATCGATAAAAATTTCTAATATTGATAATATACAAATTCCTAGCATTTAATTGTAGTTCTCATATTGTAGCGTCATTAATACTTTATTATCTTAATTATTCTATCAAAAACTTATTCTATCAAAAAAATTATTAATTCATAATTATTCGCAGGCCTCTGTTCGTAAAATCTAAATAATTTTAAGGAAAAATACCTATATTTTTGATTGATTAATGACGATTCCATATATATATATATATATATATATATATATATATATATCGTTTAATTATTATATTCGTGCATATTTGTGGCTTTATTAGACGTGATAAATAGGCCGTTCAATGACCAAGTACATTCTTCTTTTTCTGTTAAAAATTTAAAATATTTCTTCTAAAAGAATTTTTCATGCAAATTGGCTTCTCATGTCCAGTAAATTTTATTGTTCTATCCCATAGTGATCAGGGCATTTCCCTGCTTTTAATTGGATGCTGTGTGGATCACCCACATATAGCCGCTGCCTATATATTCTTTTCTAGAAACATATACTAATTATTTTCACTGGTTACTGCTGTCCTCAAGTAATGTGGATTTTGTTATTTGGTACATTTATTGACCATTAAATAGCTCCAGGTTATGACTTTCGGTTTCATACGGCTGACAATATTTGAACGAGTTTTGAACGAATATTGACAGTCTTACATGAATATATAATTATCTATCCCTAGTTCCTTTACGTTTGTTTAAAGATTCCACAAAGTAAACAGGCCGCTTCATTAAATGTAATTATCCTGTTACTTTTGATTTTCCTCTTCTTATTTCAATCTTGTCAAGTCTTTCCAATGTTTTCGCTATCATATTTCGTTTTCTAAACTTTCCTTTTATGTGTGTATGTTTGCATGCATATATATATATATATATATATATATATATATATATATATATATATATATATCAGTAGCACTTAAGAAGTGTGTGCAGACCAAAAAAGAAAGGTGGTCAACATCTTATGATATAGTAGTTCTATTCTAAACAAAAATCACTTTTCAGCTGTACACAGTCCGACCACTAATATAGGTTTCATGTTTTTAATCAATCGCCAGGCAGATGTAATGAGAAAATAGAAACTTTTATACCGTTAGGAAAATGAGAAAAGATATAGACGTTGACCACGCATCATGTATAAGCTAACTAATGTCACCTGGACGGGGAAAGCACCCATCCGGTCTCAGAGGAAAATGAAGCCGTAAACACATAATTATAGCCACTAAAAATTAATAAAAATTAAGGCAGAGCCTTCAAAAATTAAAATAAATAAGCAGCTCTTAAAAAGAATCCACCGTGTACGTACTCCAGAAGGAAAGTGTCCAACACTAAAAATTATATTAGATTTATGCTAAAAAAGGGAATCATTGTTCAGTGTACAGAGAAACTCATCATAGTTGTCGGACTGTGTACGCCTGCAATTTTGAATAATGGTTAGAACTTTATAGATATTTCACTCTCTTTTACCATCCTTCCCACCTGGATGAACGTTTGAATACATTTGGGTATGTGTGCATACATACATACATATATATATATATATATATATATATATATATATATATATATATATATATATATATCATTCTGAGTGTCGACGGCTAAATCTGATAACCCACTTTTTTGCGAGTGTGGCGGATTAGCAACCATGTAGGAGAAAAAATATACCTTATCAAAGGACGAGTGATCTCCGACGACATCTAACTGGAGGCAGTGTCTCGAAAAACCACTCCATCCCAAGAAATAATATGGCATTTATCAAAGAAAATATGAATGATAATGGTGCGAAGGGGGTTAAATTTGTGGGAACTACCTCATCGCCATTTAAGTAGCAACATGTGCAACAGGGTTCATCCAGCGACTATGTAGTATAAGCATCGTAAAGGGGATAAAAGTCGTCGGAACTGATCCCTCAATTTGTAAGGAACTACATGAACGACAAGCGTCACCTGAACATCATCCAACGACTGTCCGCATCAAAGAAAAATAATTCTAGGTGCATGGAATTTTAGAATAGTAAACAACTGTGACCAGTCAGGGAATATATAAGAGTATATGTGTAGGTTAATTGTCAACATTTTATGATATTATAAAACTAAACAAACGAGCAAAAAAACGGAGATTTTGTCAGTGATAAGCATAGAATTATAAGTGCAGGCGTGGAGAAAAATCAAAACGTAATTGGACTGATACTAGACCAAGACACGAAGAAATGCGTTCTGGGTTACTGTCAGTTATCCGAAAGATTTCGTGTTAAACTGAAATGAAAGCGTTTCAACACATTCATTAAAAATGTGTATGCACAGTCTGCACAAAGTACGGAAAAAGAAATCGAATCTTTCTACGCCATGCTAGACAAAGATAAGGCTTAGTGCAAATCAGAACAAATTATAATAATCTTGGGAAATCTGAATGGCAAAGTAAGCAAGGAGAAGTAAAAAGAGTTAAATGGTATATTCTGGCTAGGAACCGACAAGGAACACGGAGAAAATTGGGAACAAGAAATCAATACAATTTAAGTTAAGCACTTTTACACGTAAAACCTATCAAACCGCCGACCACAGATGCAACCGCTTTCCAGTCAAATTCTATGCAAAATCAGAATAAAATGACTGAATTTAAAGAAAATTCGTGCTCCACCTAAACTACAATGCAATAGATTCCTGAATGACCCAAATTGCAAAGAAACGTATGGTGAAGGAGTTAAAGTAAAAAAAAAATGAATTGTATGAGATTACGAAGTTAGAGTGTGATACTACGCGAACGGGTGCATCCCAAGTAAGTGAGACAAGACAAAATTAGTTTATAAAATAACCATTGGAAATTTGTAGAATGTTAATTATCTTTTATTTATATACTGTATTATCTTCTCTTTTAAATAAATTCAAATTTATATAAGAATTAATTAAACAAAGTCCTTGTTTTTTTACGTCGAGTGAGAAAAGAGATCCCAGATACGCAAATGTGTGCGTCAAATGCCGTAAAAGTGGTGGAGGTGGGTGGAAACTGCTCCTGACCATTGTAAGTGCATTACACACAGATATTACCTATAGATCGAGCAGCCGTGAGGAAATATACCGGTGTCGAATCAGCTCACTTGGGGGTTGTATGACTTATGATTTTAAGCTGGTCTTGACAGTAGTTGCTACAAGTCCAACGACTTGTTGAATAGGTTAAACCTTTGCAGATTATGCTGTGAGTGTATGAACCGTTAGATATTGGTTCCAGAATTTCAGGCTGGTGATCTCTCCCTTTGTGATGCAGCCCGTGGTGACCTGCCACAGGTCCAGGAGGAGGAGTTCCTGAAGACTGACACTTGCATCGTATACGAAAGGCGTACAAATTGAGAAAGAAGATACCACACACACCGGAAGCCAGTAAGCAACAACGATTGCCAGCCTTTTTCTCGTTGCATTCCCGACTTCCGGACGTACACATATTTCATCGAGTGCCACCAGTAACGACATTTGCTGTTACCACAGGACCCTGTGCTTCACATCACAACAAAACGTTTACACACAAGAAAGATCATTCTCTGCATCTGATAAACTAGGCAATAATTATTGCACTATGAACTAATACCAACAGACAAAACATCACTACGGACCTGTGCAACTGGGAGGTGTGCAACAGACACTGAAAGAGAAGAAGCTGTCACTGGTTAACCGCAGGGCCTTAATGTAATGTTCTGCTGTGACTCATGTGGCGTGGGTAGACAAGGATACCATAAGGTGGTTTGGCTCTGAGTCTCTGTACCATCTAACTTAATCCTCAAATCTGGAGCTAAAAGATTATCACCTCTTCCATTCCCTGGATAATCAAATTCGAAAATGAGGCAGACTTGCGGCAAAATTCACATATATCTTTGTTCTCAAGATACCGCATTTTATGTCAAATTCAATGTATTCATTTTCTCTAAAAAAAGGCAACAATATTTTGGTTAAATTGTACATATCAATTTAATAAATGTATAAAACCGGAAATATATTAATACAAATAATAAATTACTTTCAGTTTCCAATTATATGGAAATGTACTGCAACCTAATTTCGCTAAATTTTCTTCTGCATGTATTAGACTCCTAATGTATACTTACCGAATTACATTCGACTATATAACGACAGCAAAATTAAATTCTATATATCTACTAAACCTAAGAAAGAAAGTTTTAGTAAATATATATTTTTATCGTAAGGAAGAAAAAAGAATAATATCATCCACATGTAACATTATATTCACAATTGAAAGCAAATCAGTAAACTAAACGTAGCTTTTATGTTGACCTAATTTTAGAACAGTTATGTAATGAGAAACAAAGAAACTTCTGAACTGCAATGAAGCATCAGTCCTGTTATATGGAAGGAAATCCTAGATAATCTGCGCACATATGAAGAAGTGACTTTAAGCAACATGAATGTGATTCGACAGATGGATGCTGATATGGAATAGACGTAGCCTGTCAGTT
Source organism: Acanthosepion pharaonis (assembly GCA_903632075.3). Taxonomy (NCBI): domain Eukaryota; kingdom Metazoa; phylum Mollusca; class Cephalopoda; order Sepiida; family Sepiidae; genus Acanthosepion; species Acanthosepion pharaonis. The sequence continues at coordinate 77,445 of CAHIKZ030001061.1, read as the reverse complement.
ACGACGATTTTTTTTAGGAAAATGGAAACAAATAAATACGTATAATTTACATCAGAAACATTTAAACTTCCTGGCCACAAAATGTGGAAATAGTGCTTGGAAAGTATGTCACTCACAGGACATATTGAAGGCAAGAGGGGCAGTATTAAACAGCGCATAACTTACCCAACGAGCTTGTGTAAATATTTCGTAGAACATAGTTTAGGGGAAAAAGAGTTACCATATTCGATATTATGGGGAGCGACGATCGCCAATATGTCGAAAATACGGAGTATTTAGAAGATGACTAAGGAGAAGAGAGACGTAAGCATGCTTAGCATAAATACTAGTTATGACTTTAAAATATTTGCTCAAGGCAAATTCCAATTTGGAAGATATCTAAATCTGTTAGCTTAGTGTACATATACGAGGTCGAAGCTTATTAATAGAATAAGCACTTATACATCAAATGCTTAATTTTCATATATATATATATATATATATATATATATATATATATATATATATATTTTACTTTAGATTCAGTGGGTACAGATATATGATCAGTCATTCCATTAATTTATTAAACTGCATATGTATTTATTTTTTATCTACCTGCTTGTATATTCGGGAAAACTTATTAAAGTTATACTTTCTTGAATATATGCATAGGTGTCTGTATGACTGCAAAATATATATAGATATTGAGAGTAACGGACATTATGCAGGGATTGTCTTTCTTTCAACTGAAAATTTTAATGAAAGACAGTGAAGATGCCTGAACGTCAAAAGTGACGTTAATGTCTGCTCTACTCTAACGTGAATTTACCGATTTGTCGGACTTTGTCCATTTCATAATGTGTGACGTCATTTGTTTACATTTGATTTGATTCGCTATGAACAGATATGAATGTACGTGAGTGATTTCATGGAAGATTGAAGTTTAAATACAGTATTTGTTTTTATTTCTAATTTTATTTAAATAGATATATTGATTTCAGTATCTAGAGTTATTGCAATAATTTATTTGGCTTTTTGTAGAAAATGTTAATGTTAATTGTTTTTATGTGGTAGTTTAATATTACTATTAGTTAGTTTTGTAACACATTTCCTACTTCGTTACACAATAAACCCACTAGTAGAAATACTTGTCACCTTATCTTTATGGCTAAATCAACTCTTAGACAAGAAATAGTCGTTAAAAATTTTCAAGAAGAAATCACGTAAGAATTCATCTTCTCAACCGCTTTTCCTTAAAGAACTCAATAATATGAAACAGATGCTAGTTACCGGTTTTCCGAACTACCTCATCGATCACCACATTATACTTTGGTTTTCTGAAGTAACTAATACTAATACTGAATATACAAATAAAAACAATAACATTAACTTTTTCTATAAATGCCAAATACTCTTTCATTATAAGCAAGATAATTTTCTTAGAAACATAAAAAAATGCAGAAACACAGTCAAGTAAATTTCATTGTCTATCATAGGAATATTAAAACATCTAAACTTCTTATGAACAATAACAACACTCTTGCAATATCTAAATTACAGAGAAACAAATTATTTATCTCACATGCGTGATGAAGTAACCAAATTATATTAGACATAGCAAAACATGCCTATAGAAAAAACTCATGTTACTCGTAAGGCAATAGCGCAATTAGTATCCATTTAAAAACCAAAACTCCATACGAAACATACTTGACCAAAACTCCATACGAAACATACTTGTTGAATATACTACGATGATAACCTCATCCATATGTAAAAATGCCTAAAAATAAGGTAAGATCTAATAGTGAAAAAGAAAGAAAATCAATACTGAATAGCATTAAGATAAGCGTAACAATTTGCTAATCGAGCTTGGAAAATAAACCATACTTATAACTCGAGATATATGCATGAAAAACTTCCCACATTTAGATAAATATAAAAATCGTCCTCGATAATGCGTAAAAGAATAGCCGAAATGACAGATATATAAAAAAGGAAACACATACGGACACTAGAAACATTAATTAAAAAGCTTATTAGCAGTACTGTATGTTAGTCGCCTTTAATGAAATTTGTAGAAAAGTGACATTGCTGCTCAAATGCACATACATACAATGTATATCTATCTATCTATCTATCTATCTATCTATCTATATATATATATATATATATATATATATATATATATAATACAATATAATATAATTTTTAAAGAATATATTACCTAAATCAAAATTACTAGATAATTTAAATCAGAAATTTTCTGTTTTTGCAAAATCCGATCCCGTCTTACTGAACATCTGCTCTGCATCGTGGAATAAAAAATGCAATAACATTTAAACATCGCTTAATTGGAAAAGCTTTTAACTTCTTTTATGAATAACTTTTTAACTTCTAATATATATATATATCTATATATATCTATATATATATCTATATATATCTATATCTATATCTATATATATATATATATATATATATATATATATATATATAAGACCACTATTGTCTTCAGAAAAATATCTTTTTCGGTGATTAATGGATTTTTAGAAGAGTTGTTTTCATTTTTCTTAAATTTTATTAAGGATAATTTATTTTTTAAAAATGTTTTATAACTTGTTTGCCTGGTGTAATCTATTGTTAATTAAAACTATATTTGACAAACAGAAATCGTAAAGTTTATTACAATTTAATGATCCCGTGTGTATTAAAAGCAATTAAAAACTGTTTTTGCATGTGTACAAACAGACCAATTTTTTAGATACCGAAGATCATACAGGAGAATATCAGAAAATAAGAGAAATAAGTAAACATTTGAAGCCAAAGTATCTAAAATACAATAAACTGTTAGATTATGGATTTTCTTAATTTTTGAAGATAGCTGAGTAGGACACATGGCACAATGGATAAAGGCATTGGTTAGATTAGTGACAGAACCCAAAGAGTGAGAATTCCCAGCTAAGGCAGTGGAGAACTTTCAGAGGGAAAATTAACAGGAGATAACTGATAACTGACATCCATTATACATGGCACGTGGAACTAGAACAATCTACTCCAGTAAGCGGAATAAAGGGTTCAGTTTGACATACCAACCACCTGAAGATGGCCGGAGCGTACAACGGCAGAAATGTTGTAATAAATATGGCGACAAATATGAGGACAATAATCCGAATAATATGAAAATATTAGATAAACATCAAGTTTTCAACAAACTGTCATCCCATCAACGTAACTTCTTTAAAAATGCGATATTTTACAATTAAATCAAATACAATTTTCTTCAAATCACATTAATTATACATTATCTAAGGTAATAAACCTCTAATTACATAAAAGTATATTTTAATTTTGTATGATTTTGTAATAAAGATAACTACATTCAGATGAATGGCGCTAAAACAAATACAAGTATCATCGACTTCAAAAGGAAAATTCGTACCAATCAATTTAAATTAGTTTTGAACAAAAGCAAGATTATTACTTGTTGAAAATATTAAATTTAATCGATAAGATTGATTTGAAAACTAACATAAAAGTACCAAGAAAAATTATTTTCAAAAATTCATTAAATTAAATTCAATTAAATTGAATAGTTTATGTACTGTCATATAGTGAACTGCAGTCCTATTCTGCAGATCGCTTGATGCATGAAAATGAGTCACTAGTCTGTATATAACAATTATTCCCGTAGTCTCTCTTTCACTCTCATATTCTAATAAAGACCTATACCCAAAGAGGTAGTAAATAGGCTTAAATTGAGAGGACGTCGTTTTACATTTATGAGATACTTTCGGCCAAAATCTTATCAAAAAGAGAAGGTTGTCTCATAGAAAATAATCAATGACACAAGTGTAAATAGCGAATGATGAGGGAAAATTGGAACACGATTAAAACAGATTTTAATTATAAAGAAATTGAAGATTAAAAACGAAATAAAAAGATTTTAAAAAAAGTATAACACCGAAAAAAATGGTTTGACCTCAGTTTCGAAAATATCATGTACCACCAGACAGACGCCGTTTTAATTGTTCTAAATTCCTTTAGATTCCATAGTAGATAATCTTTTCATAAGTTTGTATGAGAGACGTTTGTTTGAAAAGTTCCGTAAGCCCTGCGCTTCTATGCGTACGTTGTTGATACCTTTGCTATTTTTGCTTCTACTAATATTGCCACTGACATTATTGCAGATTCAATTCTCTTCATTCATTCCTTCAATTTTATATGGATTTTGAGTTTAACTGTAAGTGGCTCTTCAAGATGATGTCATAGAACGTAAGGATGGTGTTTTTGTCAGGATGAGGACAGGAATCGACTATCATAACCTAGGGAGGGTTACACAGGAAACAACCATTTGGTTACTTAGGGAGACCTACAAAAAAATCAAGGCTATCCCGTTTCACGCGAATCAGACTCGTTGCAGTTACTCACCTTCGGTGAAATCTGTCGATACCAAACGCCTTCTAACAGTTCTCATTCTTCATTTTGAGCTGATGTTCAAATAATCGGGTTAGATAATGATGATAATAACTTACACATCGCAAGATTTCCCCCAATCGCGTCGTTAAAATCACAATTAAATCAGGGGTTTACGGAAGCGCTCAGCCCGCGAGATTGGAGGCGTGGTATTAAGGCAATGGAAGGCAGCCCTTGCACTTCCTACAAAAATCGAGTCCCCCGTCAACGCGCGGCGTAGTTTGTGCAGCATTCCCAGTTCCCTATGAAAGCAATGTTGGGCACAGACTTCTCTGTCGACGCGATACTTGCGCCCCCCCCACATACAAGAGGGGGAAGAGCAAGCGCTTGATCGCTTTCTTATATCCGTTAAAAAGAGGATGTAAAGTCAAGAGATAAAGGATAAGAGGAAAAGCGTATGTGGGACATACCTCAGCGCTACCCGCCAAGGACAACCCCCGTTGACGCCAAGTCTCGACCGACGTTTGCCTGTACTTCTGACCAAATTTCGGGTCCAAACTGCATTCCCGGAATGCGGACATGAACATCTCTCCAACCAAATGGCACCAGAATATCGAGACACTTCGAAGCACTTAACCGCATGCCGGAAGAATTGTCACGGCTAATCTTGGCCTTCGTGATATTTTCATACCGTTCAAGAGCCTTCATTACCACCTTAATTTCTCTGCAGTATGAGAGAAAAGAAAATACGTCATCGGTGTACGCGGAAACACTGGGTCAAGCCCCTCTAGGGATAGTGATTCCACGTAGATCCAGACTGATCGCCTCTCAGCCGGCGAAATAATCTTTAATTCCAAACCGTAATGTAGTGGATACAATGGGCAACCCTGAAGAACGGATCGAGACAGCACAATAGCGCGTGATCGCTTTCCGTTCACCCGCACCATAGCACTGTGAGAGTGATACAGGCGGTTAATCCACATGCAGTTCGAATCACGCAACCTGCAGGACAGCAGTCTTGGACTAATTCAAGTTGATCAGCGCGGTTTGCTCGTCATCTTTTACCTCCTCTAGAATCGGGCTGATCAGATGTAAGTTGTTATGAATGGTTCATCCCTTAATAGCACATGTTTGCTTGGGTTTCAACAGAGTCTCGGCAAATGACTGCATACTCTCCGTCAGGATTTTAGCCAAAATCTTTAACTCTGTGTTTAGTAGAGTCATGGGTCTGTAATCCTCTAACAACAGCTTGAATACTGTCCTTAATCCTCTCCCACCACCTATTCTCAATAACCGCCTCAATAGTTCCTGCTTTACTACAGTAGTTAGCTGTTTCTGGAAGTCCCACCTGTCCATGGAAATCAGACTGAACTTCCAGTATCCGGTCATTCCAGACATACCATCTAATACCAACCGGACACAGACGAGTGGTCGTAATAGCCTAACGAATGGTACATGGGACCATCTATACCTTTTCAAAATGATAATAATCTACTTAAAAAAGCACGCATTTTCAAGTAAAAAAAATAATCAGCTCCCAAATGGAGGATTAATCAACTTCAAAATGGAACAATCAACTTCAAAATAGATTAATCAACTTCAAACTGAGAAAATGTCAAAAACCTAAAAACAGTCAACTTCAAAATAAGATTAAACAACTTTAAATTGGAATAAACAATTTCAAATTGAGATATTGTTTTTGGTAAATTGAACATTATTTTTCAATAAATTTACCCCATATGTAAGGAAACTGACTGTTCGTCGTCATTATATAGATGAAGAAAAAAAACAAAATACAAACAACTTAGAGGCGAAGAAATCATTGGGTGAGCCTATAGTAAAAGTAGGAGGAGAAAGTCCCGTATGGGCAAAAATTATGATTGATGATGATGCTGGAGAATCCTCTACAAAAGAATTAGCAACAGCTCCAAAGAGGACTTACCTCAAGAACCTATGGCGGGCGAAAAAAAGGCCCAGATTTTAGTTGCACATGCCGCAGCAGGAAATTGGAAAGACCTGGCAAGAACAAATGTTGTTCCTCTGCCAACAGCGTACCGTTGGTTAGACTAGGGTGCTGATATGAGTGACTCTAGGGGAGGATCAATAAAATATAAAATTACGCAAGAGCATAAGAATTCTATGGCCGAATTAATTGAAAACTCTCCTAGGGACACTCTTCAAGATATTGTAAATAAGTTAGTCGAAAAGTATGAGGTTCGTGTGACGAAAGAATTCATAAGAAAGTACTTGGACTCCACGGCCTTTACTTTAAAAGCGGTTCATTATGAACCAGAAGATGCCAATAATAATGTCAATAAGGCGAAACGTAAGGATTACGCAGTAGCTTTATTAGAATTTCAGTTCCAAAGTGTACCAATTCTTTATATGGATGAAACCAATTTTAATCTCCATATTTCAAGAAGGGAAGGTCGTTCTAAAAAAGCTTCAGTCGCGGCCGGATGTAGGGGAAATAACATCCATGTTATTGGATGAATTCGTAATAATGGATTACTTCATCATAAAATTAAAAGAGGTTCTTTCAAAAAAGAGGATGCGAAAGAATGAACCAGAGATTGCCTTAGAAAGTCAAATGAAATTTATGAAAGGGGAGTTGTCTTAGTTATTGATAACGCTCCTTGCCATACTTGAATTGAAGAAGTTGTGGAGGAGGATGAATATAGGCAACACCAAATTTTCAGACTTGTCCGATATAGTCCGATGTTAAATCTAACTGAAAAGGTTTGGTCAGTCATTAAAGCTGACGTAAAAAGAAGTATGGCAGACTCAATTGTTGGGATTTTAACAGGTGATGGCCAGGGATCTTTAGCTACTAAAGAATTCCGTCTCTGCAAGTTAGAAGAGATGATTTCCGAGGCAATTAATAATATTTCCCCTGAGATTTCCACTAAATTTGTATCTGGAATATAGAGATTACTTCCCTCTGTAATTAACTTAGATTAAGTAATTTTTTAAATAAATTTCTTAGGAACGTTTGTATTTTTTTATATCCCTTTTAAGTAAAAATAAAAGAATACATATTAAATTTATTAGTATTATATCAATTCTCAATTTGAAGTTGATTAATCAAATTTGAAGATGATTATTTCTCATTTTGAAGTTGTTTTCCAATTTGAAGTTGGATAATCTATTTTGAAGTTGATTAATCTATTTTTAAGTTGATTAATCCATTCTGAATTTGATTAATCCATTTCGGAGTTGATTATTTTATTTTACCTGAAAATAATTCCATTTTAAAGTTGGTTATTATCATTTTTAAGTTGAAAAGGTATAGTACATCTATTTCGGTCTTTCTGACTAACATTCTGTTCAGGTGGCTAGCCACGTGGGTAGATGGCCACTTAAGTGAACACGCCCAAATCTCCCGCTTTGGTTGATCGACCCGGTATCTATCAACAAGACCAAACTCGCCGATCAGATCAGCCAAGCTTGATCTCTCGACCTCGAGCTAGCTCCCTGCACTCTGTCTAACTTGGAGTCCAGGACGAAATTCCAGTGCCCCATTAAGCGCGTTGAATCCACGAGAAACGGCCCCTACAGGTCGTTACGCGCATAAACAACAACGATCCGAAACGAACCACTTCGCACCGCAATATCGGCCACGATAAACCGGTCCACGGCATTGACATGGACAAGGTCCACCCTCGCATCCAGGGTACGCTTAATACGCAGAGAAACACCTCTGGCCATTTGGTTGCCATATTCTGAATAGAGGACAAAGTAGTTAGTCAGCACACAAGCATTGCTAAGTGAGTTTACTGGATTACGGCGATATCCACACTTGAATGACAAGAAGTCACAAAGCAGTCAGGCAGACTTACAACGAAGCATTGAGGCTGGCTATCATGGAAATTTTTAAATCTGAATGCAAAAACAATATAGTTATTCACATTTCGGGAGGGAATTTGCAGGAGTAAGTACCCCACACATTGTCCTGGGCTTCCTGTTCCTAAATCTAACGTCACCCATCCATTCAGTACATTACCGACAACGTTAATTGGTTATGTAAGTTTTAACGCATTGTAAAGTGAGGTTAGGAGAGGCACCGGGAGACTCCCTGCAAAAATCTTGTGTTTTTTAAATCTGGTGTACACGTACGGGCTATGCGCAATTTGGGAAAGGCACCTTTGCCTCATATGTGGGACCAAAATTTTAAATATTTCCCCGTGTCCCTAATAAAAGAAATCACTTTCACCATAAGAATGTCTAGAGGTTTTTATTTTGAACAGTAAAAGATGGAGAAATGAACTTCCAAAAATCCAATTAAAAAAAGGGCAATTTCTTGGGGAGAAAAGTAAAATAAATCATTTGATTAAATTTAATGACAGAAATTATAACATAGTATAAATAAGTTAAATTTAAGAAATATAAAATTGCAATGAATATTGGAAATTTGAATATTGCTGATGAGGAAAAGTCATTATTTAACTATAGCAAAGTGTATAGAAAATGTCTTCGAACAAAATGCTCAAACATCACAAGAATATCTCAAAAAAGGGGTTTTGGTAAATATTTTCCATGTCGACAGAATGAGATGAGCATTTTGATTTGACAGACTTTTTCTTACTTCTTTATTGTTTAAAATACAAAGAATCTAGAAGTAAATCGAGAAACACAAGAAAAAAAAACAAAAAAATGAATAGTAAATGATGATGAAAAAAGGAATATGATTTTTCTGTATTTGCTTAGCGAATGTAATCAGCGGAAATAACAAAACATTTCCTATTTAACCCATTGAATTATTAATCAATTTTACTTGGCGTGGTGGAATAAATTGTCTTCAGATATTTCACGTTAAAACTTCCACTAACGACGAGCTGAAAATATAGAGTTTCTATTCCTATGAATGTTATTTTTAGAACCTACGTGTGTCTGAGATGATATCGCTATTTTTATCAATAAATAATACAGTAAAATTAAAGTCAACCTGTCTAGACCAAGAAGTCTTACTAAAAAAAACTACTAACTATATCCGAAACAACTAGAGCTTTTCATAAAACAATGCATAATTACCTAAATAATGAAAGCACAGATCCTGTTCGAACATTTGGAATCAATATCTGCTATCATTTTTTATATTTTGCTTATTTGCTTGTTCGAAATGTAAACAAACATTTGTAATATCCAGGCTTATTTCTTGTTACTATGAAGATTATTTGTATTATTTGTACAGTAATTACACTGTCTAAGAATTAAAAAATATATATGCGATATTAAATCTGCCACATGTTCAATTTAATATAGCATTTATAAGAATATATAATGTCAAAATTAAAAGAATCCATACATGGATACGAACGAGTAAAACGATATAATGAAGACAGAAGGCAATAATATATTATTATTTTTTTCATTTTTTGTAAAAAACTGGTCTGCAGAGATGTATGTCGAAAGTCCATCCTAGTAAAAACCTGACCTGATGGAGTTTTAAGGATTCTGTATTCATTATTATATTGATCAGTTCTTACATTGAGCTCTCTTTGGATTTATACACTCCTTAGAATTATTCCTACTAATCATCAAGTATATATATATATATATATATATATATATATATATATATATATATATATATATATATATATATTGTGTAATGGGAATTTTTTTTCTGGTCGAGTTCGTATCTGTTAATGGTTGATTAAACAGGAAGGTGAATTCTTGACGTTAACTGCCTGAGGAGAGATCTTTGGAAATTTGTGCCAAATAGACTTTGAATGAAATTATGTATCTGGAACTCTTCAGAATACTTAGATGATTACGCTTACACGAAGAATACTGTCACTCTAGCGAAAGTTTTGAGTGTCCCAGCTTTATTCAAACTATTGTTCATAACATAGTATACGACATCTCCAAGAAATTGTAACTCATATAGTTGTAGAATAAACCATAGAGCATCTGTGTGTCGAGAAGATGTCTGCGACAGGGAGTATTTGAGAGAATCATTATTTTAATTTTTAAAATTTAAAGGGAATATCATTGATTAATATTTAATTCTTTGCTACATGAGATAGTAATATTCGGTAGAAATTCTTTGAAAATCATGTTGTATCGAATAGGTTTTAAGTTCAAGCGCATTAGAAAATAATTAAAATATTATTGCTTCTTTGAAATTCAACGATTTCAATATTGATAATTACGCCAGGTTTAACAGCGAAAAAGGCAAATCTCGAAGAAAAATCTCCATTTCGACATTCCAAGTATTACAGTCTTGGGAAACAAATTATTGCTTCGTATATACGAACTGTTGTAGATTTTCACAATTTCCTTCTTACAATCTGGTAGCATAGCATGTGAAAGATGCTATTGATTGCGGATATTATCATGATGATTCTTTTGTAATGAATAAAGAACATGCTATACGTCTCTATACGTGACAAATACAGACATCGGCATTTTGTATAATAAGTGGAAAAGCATGTCTTTCCGAGTCTGAGCAACGAATCGATTATGCAGTTGTCAAAAAGATGCTTAGCGTTATGTTGGTAAAGGAGATTACAGTTTGCATATTAAAAAAAAACTGTCCAGTTCCAACATTTTGAATGCAAATGAGTTGTCAAATATCTCATCTGTGCAAATGTATTTTACACACTCACACGTCTCAAACACAGACATAATAAAAAAACACCACATACACATATATATGTGCGCGTGTGTGTAGTACATCTATTAGTACATTTTAGACAGACTATGAAGATAATAATATTGCACGTGTTTACACTACGATTTTATCGATATTTTCAATGTAATCTACTTATAAAAGCTAGCTAGTTTTCCTGCTGTTACGCAGATTACGACCATGATGTGGTCAAACTATCTGATATGGAACCTGTCGTCCATCTTTGTATATTACATTTTGATTTCCACTAGTGTTCTTGCTCAAAGCACAAGTACACTCAAACACAAAGCAACAAATCCATGGGAAGTCGGAATTACATCTGAAGAAAATATTAATCGGTGGGGCAAGGCTTCGGTAACAACATTATCCAGTTTGCAGAGCAGAGGTACAAATCAGCGATGGGATCACTCGTGGGGAAGAACAACTTCTTGGAACAGAGCAACATCTCCTCGATGGGATCATTTTTGGTGGACAACACCTTCTTGGAAGAGATACACAACTCCGCGATGGGGTCATTTGTGGGAAACGACACCGTCTTCTTGGAGGACAAAAACACCATCATGGAATAAACGAACATCTCAGAGATTTGATCCTTGTGAAAGAACTGCCGAACCTTGGTGGAGACACACAACGCCCTACTGGTACACAAGAGATTTTAGAAGAACCAAATGGTATCCTTGGAGGAGAAGTACTCCTTCCAGTTGGTGGAGGCATACTACACCGTATTGGCACACAAGAGATTTTAGAAGAACCACATGGTATCCATGGTGGAGAAGTACTCCTTCCCTGTTGGTGGAGGCATACTACACCGTATTGGCACACAAGAGATTTTAGAAGAACCACATGGTATCCATGGTGGAGAAGTACTCCTTCCCGTTGGTGGAGGCATACTACACCGTATTGGCACACAAGAGATTTTAGAAGAACCACATGGTATCCATGGTGGAGAAGTACTCCTTCCCGTTGGTGGAGGCATACTACACCGTATTGGCACACAAGAGATTTTAGAAGAACCACATGGTATCCATGGTGGAGAAGTACTCCTTCCCGTTGGTGGAGGCATACTACACCGTATTGGCACACAAGAGATTTTAGAAGAACCACATGGTATCCATGGCGGAGAAGTACTCCTTCCCGTTGGTGGAGGCATACTACACCGTATTGGCACACAAGAGATTTTAGAAGAACCACATGGTATCCATGGCGAAAAACAACACGTTCAAGTATAATAATTGGATGATAATTCTTAAGAGTACATTGTACTGACAACGAATGAAAATTTTAGTGTAAGTAAAAATAATTTTTAATATATAAACTGAATATTTTGTCTGCTTATTGAAATTATTTTCAATTATTTTGCCAGTTTTTTTTATTATGTTAAATCTGAACTTCTGTGTATAAAATTTAATCATAACTTTCTGGACTAAAAGAAACTATTCTTGAATGTTTTTATTACTCATCAGAATTTATGACCTAAGATTATGATATGATTCCAAGTTATTTAGTTTAAAAAATCCGAAAGCTTATTTATTTATTTGTTTTTATTTTTATAAGAAAAACATAAACTGAATTTTCATTTTGTTACCTTTCTAAATTAAATTGTCATAACAATTAATTTTTAAGTAGAAACCTAAGGTTTAAATTATTTTCTCAAGAAAATGCTTGTTTATTTTCGTAGATAATTTTAATTCATCTGTGATGTGACGTGTCCTTTCTAGATGTGAATTTCCATGGCTAACAAAAACTTCCCATCCTTGTGATCTTTGTTACGATCTATGGAAGGGTCGAATGAAATTAATTGGATGATACTAAATATATTATAATACAAGCATATTTTAATGACATACATTTAGTAAATTTTCAAGAAAATGCACTAAATTTGGTTATTATGAAACTTTAAAAAACTTGAGTATCTACAAGATTTTCTGAATTTCTAGGATGAGAGTAACCAGAATGCACATTATTTATATTCAAACTATTTGATATATCTTTGTTTTGTTATCACAAAGATTCGGCCGTTGTGCACTCCGGCCTTCCTCAGGTTTATATCGATCTGGTTTACCTACAGGGAATTCCGAATTGAACCATTTATTTAAGCTCCGCTAGTAGACTATTAACGTTTCACTGCTCATGTCTGGCGAAATTGTATAGTTCTTATTCTATTGAGTACTGTTCTGTTATGGTTCACTTCTTTCCACTGAGTGCATGTACACACTACTAGGCCAACGGATTAAACTCAAAACACCTATTTCCCCAGATTCACAAATGAACGCTTATACCCACTAAGGCATTTTCACGTATACGTACGGTAGATTACTGAGGAAGGGCCCAGGGCAGAATGGCCGAAACGTTAGGATAAAAACAACAAAGTTGAGGAAAATAGTTTGAATAAAATTACTGTAAATAATTGGATATCTATACTGTCGAAGATGTCTGTTTTATGCAAATCACTTTTATTTTACACTTCTGCAAGTGCACAGAACACATATTGCGATGAAAGTATGAACAATAATGCATTGTTAACTGAAATCCTATCCAATGATGTACAACGCCAGTAGAAAAATGTTATATTGAATATGGAGAGTGAGAATGAGAGCAAGTTTTCTCATCAGGAAACATTGATAGAATACATTAAAATATGCAATCTTTTATGACACCTATTAGTATTAGAAATAAAGATATTAGGTGGTAATATGAATTAAATTTCTAATTGCAAGCCCAGTGAACATTTGAATTGTAAATTGCCTCGTTAATAACATTGTAACTGGTAAACAGAAAACGCTACAAAACTTGATTATTGTTAGCTCTTTTACATAGACGATAAACCCAGATGTTCAAATTACAGGTTTAATCAAATTTTATTATAAGAAACTAAATGTGTATAACGTTATATTCATTGGCATAATGCAGTAAATTTTTTAATGAAAATTAAGGAAGAAATTGGGGTCTTAGTGAAAATAGACTCAGCACAATAGATAATAAAACACAAAGCAAACAACTGTTTATAAAATCTATTTAATATTTTTGCCATGTATGTTATTTTAGAATCAGCGTAATGTTTCAAACTAGAGCAGATTTTATTGAAGACCGTATGTATCAGGGAAGCAAGTAAAAGGAAAGGATTGCCAGAGGGGGAAGTTCTAGAAAAGAAAGTGCTCAGTACAAGTGGCGTTCGCATTCACCTATTGAATGTGTCAACTTGATGCAATGTAGTAGCACGCTTAAATAATTTTAGTCGGAGTACCAGTGGAAAAAAGGTCGTTATTGCAGCTGCCATGAAAATATTTGTTGAAAAGACAGAGAGAAGCTACGTCACGTCCATTTGAAAGTGACTGATGTCGAGATGCCCGGTTAGGATCGATTAAATTATAGAGCGTCTTTTGGAAGTTTTCAAGAAATTTGCAAGTGAAAACTAGAGAGGCTTATCCCTGAATGTTAATGTCACTCTCACATTGGTTACAAAGAAACAAAATAGATAACCGTCCTTTCTGCGAGTAATTTTTTAAATTACTGAAAAGAACTAAAACCAGAGGAAGGAATTAACTCTACCGCCTTAATAAATTGTTGCAAAAATTACACAGGGGAAACGTGAAGAAATTTAAATGAATTATATGAATAAAAAAGAACCATTTTGCAGAACAACATATTACATTCAATTAGTTGCTCAGAGTAAAGAGACTGACCACAACTGTGATATAAATGTGCTTCTCTGATCGAAGTGGAAGATAATTCACGAATACGAAAATAGTGAGAATGTGCTTTGGTCATTAGATCATGTACAGTAAATTTGCACCTAGTCACGTTCAACATTTCACAATTCTTAGCAGATCTATCGTCAGTGTAGGATATCTTATAGTAACAGTGATGGGAATAAAAAGAATGACCAAAAAAGAATCTAAATTAAATCGGTTAGATAATATAGCGAATTAAAAAGTGAAAATAACGAAGAATTCTCATCTTCACTTGTCCGGGTGCATGTGTATTTCTACGAACGTAAACTAATTAAGTTCGACAAAATCCTATAGGCTGGAACGAGGCAAACGAAAAATTTTCCAATTTGTCATACAATTTTCCCTCAATTTATATATATATATATATATATATATATATATATATATATATATATATATATATATATATATATATATATATATATGAAATGGGCCAGACATATATTTTATTATATACTTATATTATATTATAAAAATACGCTCGATTTTTATATTTATATTTAAATAATTTTTCAGATGTATTCACGTGATGCGATTTTCACTGAGACACATAGGAACCATGCGAGCAAACTTCTGATGTCATGAAAATGATATGATCTACCACGGAAATTAATTTTCGATTTTCTTATTTTATTCACGAAATGTATTTTTCGAAATGTATCTTGGTTCATCCATTAAATAATTGTCAAAATTAAATTCGACATTTACTATTTATTTCGCATTAATTCAAAGGAACATGTTCTTCTATATTACGTTTTTCTCGTTGTTTTATGAATTAATATTGCAACAGTGAAATATGTTCTGCTGAACAAGTATGGATATTCATCTGTATAAATTGTATGAATGAATTCAGTATTGATGAAAAATTTCTAATATTGATAATATATAAATTCCTAGCATTTAATTGTTGTTCTCTTATTGTAGCGTCATCAATACTTTATTATCTTAATTATTCTATCCAAAAAATTATTCTATCAAAAAAATTATTAAATCCTAATTATTCGCAGGCATCTGTTCGTAAAATCTAAATAATTTTAAGGAAAAATACCTATATTTTGATTGATTAATGACGATTCCATATATATATATATATATATATATATATATATATATATATATATATATATATATATATATTAATTATATTCGTGCATATTTGTGGCTTTATTAGACGTGATAAATAGGCCGTTCAATGACCGAGTACATTCTGCTTTTTCTGTTAAAAATTTAAAATATTTCTTCTTAAAGAATTTTTCATGCCAATTGGTTTCTCATGTCCAGTAAATTTTATTGTTCTATCCCATAGTGATCAGGGCATTTCCCTGCTTTTACTTGGATGCTGTGTGGATCGCCCACATATAGCCGCTGCCTATATATTCTTTTCTAGATACATATACTAATTATTTTCACTGGTTACTGCTGTCCTCAAGTCATGTGGATTTTGTTGTTTGGTACATTTATTGACCATTAAATAGCTCCAGGTTATGACTTTCGGTTTCATACGGCTGACAATATTTGAACGAGTTTTGAACGAATATTGACATGAATATATAATTATCTATCCCTAGTTCCTTTACGTTTGTTTAAAGATTCCACAAAGTAAACAGGCCGCTTCATTAAATGTAATTATCCTGTTACTTTTGATTTTCCTCTTCTTATTTCAATCTTGTCAAGTCTTTCCAATGTTTTTGCTATCATATTTCGTTTTCTAAACTTTCCTTTCATGTGTGTATGTTTGCATATATATATATATATATATATATATATATATATATATATATATATATATATATATATATATATCAGTAGCACTTAAGAAGTGTGTGCAGACCAAAAGAAAAGTGGTCAACATCTTATAATATAGTAGTTCTATTCTAAACAAAAATCACTTTTCAGCTGTACACAGTCCGACCACTAATATAGGTTTCATGTTTTTAATCAATC
Source organism: Acanthosepion pharaonis (assembly GCA_903632075.3). Classification (NCBI taxonomy): domain Eukaryota; kingdom Metazoa; phylum Mollusca; class Cephalopoda; order Sepiida; family Sepiidae; genus Acanthosepion; species Acanthosepion pharaonis. The sequence goes on along the minus strand of CAHIKZ030001061.1, from coordinate 60,741 downwards.
GCCAGGCAGATGTAATGAGAAAATAGAAACTTTTATACCCTTAGGAAAATGAGAAAAGATATAGACGTTGACCACGCATCATGTTTAAGCTAACTAATGTCACCTGGACGGGGAAAGCACCCATAACCCATAATTATAGCCACTAAAAATAATAAAAATTAAGGCAGACACTTCAAAAATCAAAATAAATAAGCAGCTCTTAAAAATAATCCACCGTGTACGTACTCCAGAAGGAAAGTGTCCAACACTAAAAATTATATTAGATCTATGCTAAAAAAGGGAATCATTGTTCAGTGTACAGAGAAACTCATCATAGTGGTCGGACTGTGTACGCCTGCAATTTTGAATAATGGTTAGAACTTTATAGATATTTCACTCTCTGTTACCATCCTTCCCCACCTGGATGAACGTTTGAATACATTTGGGTATGTGTGCATGCTACATACATACATATATATATATATATATATATATATATATATATATATATATATATATCATTCTGAGTGTCGACGGCTAAATCTGATAACCCACTTTTTTTGCGAGTGTGGCGGATTAGCAACCATGTAGGAGAAAAATATACCTTATCAAAGGACGAGTGATCTCCGACGACATCTAACTGGAGGCAGTGTCTCGAAAAACCACTCCATCCCAAGAAATAATATGGCACTTATCAAAGAAAATATGAATGATAATGGTGCGAAGGGGGTTAAATTTGTGGGAACTACCTCATCGCCATTTAAGTAGCAACATGTGCAACAGGGTTCACCTAACCATCATCCAGCGACTATGTAGTATAAGCATCGTAAAGGGGACAAAAGTCGTCGGAACTGATCCCTCAATTTGTAAGGAACTACATGAACGACAAGGGTCACCTGAACATCATCCAACGACTGTCCGCATCAAAGAAAAATAATTCTAGGTGCATGGAATTTTAGAATAGTAAACAACTGTGACCAGTCAGGGAATATATAAGAGTATATGTGTAGGTTAATTGTCAACATTTTATGATATTATAAAACTAAACAAACGAGCAAAATAACAGAGATTTTGTCAGTGATAAGCATAGAATTATAAGTGCAGACGTGGAGAAAAATCAAAACGTAATTGGACTGATAGTAGACCAAGACACGAAGAAATGCGTTCTGGGTTACTGTCAGTTATCCGAAAGAATTGAAAGCGTTTAAACACATTCGTTAAAAATGTGTATGCACAGACTGCACAAAGTATGGAAAAAGAAATCGAATCTTTCTACGCCATGCTAGACAACGATAAGGCTTAGTGCAAATCAGAATAAATTATAATAATTTTGGGACATCTGAATGGCATAGTAAGCAAGGAGAAGTAAAAAGAGTTAAATGGTATATTCGGTGTAGGGACAGACACGGAACGCGGAGAAAAAAGGGGTCGAATTTTGCATTGCGAATGACCAAGTAATTGCTTATACATGATTTCAAGTTCATCCAAGACGGTGATGAACATGGTGATGCCCAGAAGAAGAAACTAAAAACGAAATCGCCTACATGACTATCCACAAAAGATTCAGGAATGTAGTTTTTCTCTGAAAAATCTATCCAAGTGCTGACTGAGAATAAAACTACAGAAACTGAAGAAGCTTAACGCAGCACCCAAATTGCAACAAAACTTATTCTTGAACCAGCCGAACCAGAAGGGAAAATATATAGACAGGAGATATGAGGGAGAAGATGCAAATGGAAACTCGAAGTGCGACACACTAGAAGATTTGGTGACATCAGCAAACGATACTAACTGAAAGGGAAATGGACGAAGAAAAACAAACGAATGGATAACTGATAAGATTCTCAGCATGATGCAAACGAGACAGAAAAACGGCATGGCATGGAAGAGTATATAGAAAACTACACAAAGGAATAAGAAACAAATGCAGAATGTCTAAATATAATAGCCCTAGGAAATATGTGCAGAAAGAATGAGGATCACAGATAAATGAGATATAACAGAACTAACAAGACAAACAACACACCCAACAACAGGCTGCATAAAATCCAAGGACGAAACACTGATATTAGAAAGAGAAAAAATACTTCAGATATGGAACGTATATATCGGGGAACTCTTCCCCGAAGAAAGAGAACAACTTAGCAACATACAGAAATACTGACAAACCATGAATATTAAAAAACCTAGTGGAAGCTACAACTGCCAAATTGAACAGAAACAAAGTTGCAGATCTAGACGTAATTCTAATAGAGATGCTGGCAGCATTATATGATTTCCCCATAGATAATGTCGCAGAAATAATAAATGAAACCTGCAATAGTTGTGATAAACCGGAAGACTTAAGCAGATTTATTTTCATAGCGGTGCCTAAAGAAACATGTTCAAATGAATGTGAACTCAATCAGACAATTATCCTAATGAGCCACATAAAACTCATCATCGGTGTTCTGTTTAATCGAGCACGCAGAATAATCAGAAAGTCTGACGCTCAACTTCTCGAGAGCACCTCTCTGCGGCTGCTCGGTCTCACGTTGACTGCTGACCTGAGATGGAACATATACATTGAGTCAATTGCTTCGTCCACCACAAGGAAAGTTGGCTCCCTCTGTCGCGCCAGGAAATTTTTCTCCCCGGAATCGATCCTCCAGATCTACAACTCAACAATTAGTTCTTGCATGGAGTATTGCTGCCATATATGGTCTGGAACACCTTCTGTTTGCCTCGGAGTTCATGATAGGCTCCAGAGGCGGATTTGCAATATAACTGGCCCTGCTCTGGCATCTCGTCTACAGTTACTTTCTCACAGACACGCCGTCGCCTCTCTCTGTCTGGTTTACAAATACTTTCATGGTAATTGCTCCAAGGAGTTGCATTCGCTGGTCCCCAGACTTCATGAGTTCAAGCGCCCTACGAGGCTGGCATCCCGCTCTCACCCTTTCACTGTCGAAACTCCTAAATGTAGCCGTCTCTTCTACTCCAATAGCTTCATGTCTCGCACTACTCGCATGTGAAACTCCCTTCCATATTCCAGTTCCACTGAGAGCTATAATCTCCAGCTATTCAAATGTAATATCGATCGACATCTCCAGTTGCATTGATCTATCCACTACCCTTCTCCTCATCCTTTCTTCTATCACTCCAATCTGATCTTGCTCCAAATTTTTCTGTAACCCCTTGCGTCCTAGTGGCGTCTCGCCATGCTTGGGGTGAAACGCTTAAAAAGAAAAAGAAAAAAAAACTACAGAGAGGAAAAGAAAAATGCGGGTTCGTCAAAGACAACGGAAAACTGAACACGATATTTCTGTTCAGAATCTTATCAGAAAGAACAATAAAATAGCAGAGAGACGTGTAACTGCGTTTCATAGATTAGGCAAAGTCTTTCGATAAATTACGCCACAATGATCTGTTAGAGGTGCTCACCAATATTACCATGTTCTGGAAAGACAGAATAATCAGGAATCTAAACTGGAATCAAAAAGCCTGCATACGGACAGGAAATATGTTCAGCAGATATAAAATATTAAGTTGCATATAAATAGGAGGTGCATTCTCACCCGATTTATTCAACGTATACAGCGAGGCAATTGAAAGAGAATTAGAAACCCTATCATTATTCATTATTGGCGGCCACAATCTTAAAAAAATATACGATATGCAGTTGACACAATGTTGAAAAAGACATAGAACGGAAACTACAAAAGCTTCTACAGAAGATCGTGAAGGAAAGCGAGAAGAATGGATTAAGTATAAACTACATGAATGCAGAGCACATGGTTATCGGAAAAAGGATGAGACCAAATAATAAAAAAATGCTGAAATAAAAACATAAATAAAATAATATGCCGCATTTAAATATGCAATTCGCTTCATGAAATCTCACAGGCAATGAAGGATGAATTGTTTACAAGAATAAAGAGCGAAAATTGTCATGTAGAAAACGTATGTCTCTTAAGTAGAAAATAATATAATCTAAAATCGAAGAAGTTATGAATGTTTCATATCTGGTGCAATTTCTTTGAGGATGAATTTTTGAAGCTGTCTCAAAATCTGAAAAAATAGTAGAAAGCACATATCTGGTAAAATAGATAGATGTGCGGATAACTAAATATATTTGAATTTCACATAATAATAAAACATATTTTCTTCCGAGCAAATAAAGTTAGACATATTGGAAAAGGTTTACTGAAAATCCATCGTTTGATATTTCTTCTCATTATCTCTTCTATTGATTTGCTTAATAAGCTTATTTTTCCAGATGGTAACTATATATTAAACTGCTGCTTCGTCGATCTTGAATATTATGTGATATTAAGTATTCAGCTATGTGAGATCATGCTGTATCGAACTGTGTAATCAATTAATACTTTTATGAGAAATGATTTTTCATATTTTAGAATTATCTCATCAATACCTCTTCTCCTGCTTCCAATTTATTTTACTGATACAAACATTCTTATATGTAAATTTTCATATACATTTTATCCACGTTTTAATTTAGTTTTTCTCATATTCCTGTTCCACCGCAGTTACTAGGCTGGATTTAGTTTTTATTCTTTGATATTAAGTATGATCATTTATATTTTGGGATTTTTCTCATCTTGATAAATTTTACTTTCGTGTCACTTGAGAGAAAAGCTCAGCTAGTGTCTAATTAAGATTCATGAATCACTTTAACCATTATGCTATCATTCCTTCAAGTTTTGGTTTTCGTAAGAATCGTTAATTTAGGGTGAACGGATTTATCATTATGGTTTTCCAATGGTGTTTCAAGAAATTGTTTTGTCATATTCGTTGTATTTCTATTGTCATACTAGCATTTATTTATGTTATGTCAGTCAAACATCTTTTCGAGCAATGAAAAAATAACAATATACACTTGAAACAATTATCATAGTAATTTAATTAGAAGGATAACGAGATAAGCTATATTCGCCGAAATAAAAATATATAAGAAATATATAAAGACTAAATAAAATAGTAGTTTTAAAAAGATTAGTTTAGTTTATATTTATGTATATGCGATTACGGTGGCCCAAACTGTTTAAAAATAGGGATATGTAGTCATATTAGAAGGTAGATAAAAACAAACAAGTCATTATTTAAATACATCGGACTGTTGCCCTCATCTTTTTGCCATATTCAGGGCGATTTGGCCATTGTAAGTTCCAGCCTTCTTCAAGTGATTGTACTTACGAACTGGACACTTTATTTTGTCCACCGGAGTAGATTGGTCTAGTTCCACGTGCCATGTCTCTTCCCGATGTCTCAATTATCTCTCTTAACTAAGCTCTCCAAAGTTTTATTCAACACTGAAGTAATCAGCTGTTGAACTCACAATAATTTGAGTCAAGTCACTGGATCCAATCAGCCACTTCATACACGTGGATATGTGTCATTGAGTGAATCAGTGTACGATTTTCTGGGACTTATAAAATTAATGACTCAGTAAAAAATTTTTGCCAGAGTTCATATTGCAATTTTTTGTAGTTATTACTTTTTTTATAGCAGTCTTTATTACTGGTAATATTGAATTCATTCTATGCTTCGTCGGCTTAGAAAAAAATTGTGTACTAGCATATGTGCTGATTGTTTAAGTTTCTTACTTTCCAGTAAAGTTCGCTGTCTGTTATTTCAGTCTCATCCCACAGGGGAAAATGATCCCCCTTTTCCCTCCAAATGCACTCAGCTACGCCTAATCTTTATATTTCCCCTCATGTTACAGCTTTACGGTGTTTTTGTAACCTTATCTTAAAGTGTCAACCTGTTTTATTTTTATACTTTTAGCGCAGTTGAATTGGATGTAGTACACGCAGTCCTTAGTCATATTCTCCTCTATGGGGCGTCTAACCCGGTAGAGGTGCCTGCAAAGTGATGAACAAATTTTGAAGATTGTCCTGATTATATATGTTCCACAGATCATTTGTAGTTTTCCGATATTCACTTCATATAGCGTAGGCAGATTGAAGCTGTTTCTGAGTATTGTCATCGTCTTGTTTCCCAATTTTTGGAGATGCTGCAATGTACCCCGGGTAGTTGTTATGTTGTAGGGTACAGCTTATACTGACCATTTCTTGTTCATATGTGTCTTGGTCACCACTAATGACTTTTGCTATTGTAAGAAAAGATCGATCCATTTCTTTACACTCTATGGGTGGTGAGAGTTATAGTTGTTTAATGTGAATGTTGACTTGCGGTATACAGATGTCTTGAAACCTGACATTAGTAAGTCCAGAAATACTAGTTTTCTTTCATTTTCTCTCTCCATAGTTAAAAGTATTGATGATCTTATTGAGTTTAAATTGACCAGTAGTAGCTGGACCGTTTTCTCGTATGGCCAGAGTACAAAGGTGACATCTAAGTATCTCTACCATAGGGTTGGCTTTCGTGAAGTTGATTCTAATGTCACTTCTTCGAAGTATTCAATGTATATGTTTGCCATTGCTGGTTATAATGACGATCCTATCCACAAGCCTTCATCCTGTCGATATATGTCTGTTCTTATCATCTCCATCAGGCTTTCTATTGACATGTTGGTCCGTCCTCCTACCAAAGGATCCTTGGCCCGAAATTTCATTCTCCGTGGCTACTTTGGTGAAAAAAAAACTCATCACGTCCAGGTTCAGCATCTGGTTAGATTGGATGGCAGTATCTTTGATTATTTCCACAAGTGGGTGGAATTTCGGACATATGAATGTGACTTTCCAATTAGTGGGTCGATTATATCTACAAAGAAGCAGCTCAGAGTGTGGCAGACATAGACTTACCAACTAACAATATACCTGAGTGGGATATTGTCCTTGTGAATTTGGGGGAGACTGTATATATAAGGTTGGTGTAATGATGCGATATCTACCTGTATGGGAAGTGGGGCTTATTCTTGATTAGAATCTGCGACAGCTTTTGTTCTTTATTTTATTAATAGGAAGAGCGGTAATAAAGAGTGCTAGAGAAAAATCAATAAAAATGTAATATGAGCTCTAACAAAGCCGTTCCTGAAACATTAAGTCCCAAAAATGTATACACTGATGTTCGCAAGAACGCATGTCCCAGTTTATAAAAGCGTTGGTTGGATCCAGTAACTTGATTAAAATAGCTATGAGTTCAATGTCTGGCTATTGCAGTTGAGTTAAAGGGAGATAAGTGAGACATCCGGAAGAGGCATGACAAATAGAATGAGGATAGTCTAACACAGTGAACGAAGTAAAGTGTTCTGTTCGAAATTTCAATCACCTGAAGAAGGCCGAAGCGTACAACGACCGAAACGTGAATATGGCAAAAAAGATGAGGACAACTGTCCGAAGTATATAAACAGTGTAGATAATTACTTCATCTCAGAGATACTAATTTCCGGTATATTCGGATACTTCCACAATACAAGTATTTCTGAAAAGTTTATTTGCTAAGAATGAAAAATACTAGAAAATACAAGAAAATATTAAATGTATAGAATTAAATAAACATCTAGGGAAATTATCTCAATTTGAAAGCGACTTATTTTCTTGGGCTAAAAAAATAGTTTGATGATTTTATTTTCAAGATGCAGAAAGCGTCTAGCTACAGGACATTGACAGCAGACGTGGTGGTTGTTTAAACGATAGTAGTAGGAAAATTAGTACGGGCTAAAGAGGTATTAGTTCAACAATGTCAGATAATTTCTTAATATTTTTGAAGATAATATGCTAGCCGTTGTACTTATGAAGTGGTAGGTGAAGTAAAAGCAATTCTCGTAAGACGTCTACAAAGATGTTTGATATTTTTCCTGATTTTGTCAGTTAATGCATGTGTCAAATTACGTGTTTTTAGGTAATGCACTGCGGTATCAATGTTGTTTAAACGATATATGATATAATCAGCAATTTTTGTGATGGTAACAGGTTTAATTACACAGAAATGAAAATAATTTGTGGTATGGTGCAGAGTCATGTTGCCAGTCATAAGATCTTTCAGCAGCTACCCTCTTGATCAAGGGCAGCCCTACCCACTGTAAGCCTCCTTTTTGAGTCTGAGGCTTTCAACAACAAATTCGCATTGACTTTTCATAACTGTCGTACCATCGTAATCACGATTGAACCCATCCAACTTTTTCCAAACGCTCTGCACTGACCTCAGATTGATATCCAAACATTCTGAAATGCTTGGATTGGAGCATTCGAGGCGAATGCCAACTAGTACAGAATGCTGTTTCCAGATTTCTGGTGGAATGGTTTGCGTCGTTGTGCTCTGTTTGATTTTACTATACTGTGCAGTCGCCAAAATCAAAATACTTCCCAAGCGCTAAATTGAAAACATAAAATGGCGAAAATTTACCTATCGTTTCCTGTATCTTACCATTACAGGTTTTCAAATAAATACTTTTTTAAAACTCCATATGCATAAAATCCTGTACGTAAATATATTCATCTTTTCGAGACTTTGCATAGTTTCAAAGTCTTTCAGAAATAATTCAATTGCCATTTGTACACTACCACTTTCACCTATAAAAGGGTAAAAATAGCTTAAAGCGAAAGAAGTTTGTAGATCTTAGGAAGTACATTCTTTCTTCGAACTTTATTGTCTTGCGCTATCGAATAAAATAACTGTCCCAAGAAATAAAAATAGCACCGTTTGAGAACATACCACAATAGCAGCAACTAAAATGCATAACACATGTAACCCGCCGAGTAAATAAGTAAATTATCATGGGGAAAGACATAAATGGTGACATTTGTAGGTGGGCGTTGTGACCATTCGTCTCCACCTACTCTGATAACTGAAGTAAGAAAGCGATAGGTTTGGATCGCATTAATTGTACCTTTCTTCTGAAATGAAATTCAGACAATTTCTGATGGGATTTTCCTCTTTGTCTGAGAAGAATTATTCGCAATTTGGAAAAGTCGATTATTAAAATTGATACAAAATATATGTTGTTTTTTATAATATATGTATATATATATATATATATATATACATATATACATATATAGGCAGCAATTATTCATTCAAACAAGTTTTATTAAAAAGAACCGAGAATATTTGTCTGTTTAATCATCTATTATGTTTCCAATTTTCGGATAAGGTGCTGACTATCTTGTTTGAAGTTGTGGATAAACTGGCAATGCCTCATTTTTCAAGTACTTTCGACTATCGCAGTTATCATCAAGAACAAATGTGGTATGTATGTGGTAGTCATAATCCATTTGTCTACATACCGGTATTCTTTGAGAAGCTGGTTGTTTGAAATTGTATAGCGTGACGTCATTTGTGACGGCTATTGTGAATGAGGCCGCAGAATGTTACTGATATTTATTAATTTTATTTACATATTTATTTTATTATATTTTAATTTATGCGCACATTAATTATATCATATTTACTTCGAGACACTGTATCCTGTGGCGACTGATATTTTATTTAATATGGGCTTTTTATTTTGTATAATGATATCTTCTACACTTTTATGTCTTTACTAGCAATTGGTGGCGTCGAAGATTTTGGTGTTATCTACTGTTACTTGTCTTAATTTAATTTACACGATGCCTGCATGAATTGCACAGGATTAAGACATTCTGTACACCATTAAGTTCCCCTACCGTAACCATATGCACCCTAATTATAAACAAAATGAAAAAAGTAATTAAACACTTAATTCATCAGGAAATATAGCACAAGGATTATAACAAACATCTAAGCTTTATCATCTACTATGAAAATGTTAAAACATATAATGTAATTACTAAAACAATAGCTGATCTTAATCCCCACTACGATGAAAAATTAATTTTGATTATAAATTGTCATGACGTCCCCCCCCACACACACAATGCCTGGAGATTGCCTCTCCTATTGTAATAATCAACATAACAAAACATTAATCATTAGATTGGGCACACATCCTCTCTCGCAGATTTTCCCAAAAATAAGCAAAATATTAAGAATTAGCAAAATTTATTTAGAAAGAATGGACTTGAAATAAGAGAAATGTGTTTCCACAGAAGAATGAGGAGAATACCAAGACGAGAACATGTGAGGAACAACTAAATTTTAGAGAAATTAGAAACGAAAAAAAAAACCACTCATAATTTACATTGGAAAATGAGACCTGAAATTTCTAAGGCCCATAAAGGGGACTTGGAAAATTTGGCACTCTCAGAAGATATTGAAGACTGGAGGGACAGAGAATAACACCGCGTAAACAATCTAACGAACTCGTATAGATGGCTGGAAGAACAGGGTTTAGTGAATACAGCAGAAAGACAACCTTTATTACAAGCTACAAAGGGCAGGAAATCGTGAAGAGACATCACCGTGGAACATAGAATAAGACGATACAGACGAAATATTTTTCTTATTCCGAAACGCGAGAAAAAAAAATTATAGATCACGTCGAAGGTGTGAAAAATATTTTTCTCGTGTTAAAACTTGTGTAAATTTCCTTAGTCTTTAATATTTGACTATCGTAATCACTAAATCCTTTTCATTAATAATACGTTCCTTTACACGTCTTCATGCCAATTGATATTTCATTGATATTTATCCCTTCTTACTACGTAAATTTTAAAATATTTGCTGAGGCAGGAAGTGAGATCTACCATGTACTTTGTTATCACTAACATTTGGAGAGTGGAAAAACATTACAAAGCACAATCTTTAGGAAGAAATTATTACGGCACAATAGTAATTCTACATCAGTCCAACAATGAAAAATAATATTACATAATATATGACAAATTAACATGTATTTAAATAAAATATCAGAGGAAATATTTGTAAATGTCTCCCTCGTCAAGGATAGTGAAAATAATGTGTTTTCAAATTGCTTCATATTCGATGTTCTCAATAAAATCTCAATTAAGATTATTTCCTTTCATCTTTGTGCCGATGTTTTGATAATTGATCTATTGCAATATTTCGTATTTGTCAGTTTCCCGGCTATATCTACCTGAATATTATTAAGAAATGTATATTCTATAATATTTGAAATTTACAATAGCAAAACAGATAGTATACTTATATTCCTTCATCGTAACATTAGACATTCTACTGGAATATAAGTCCATAGCCTCACGAAGCTCCTTCCATTTCCTTAGCAAGCCTGTTTTAGAGTAGTTATCTACGAAAGCAAAATATATTCAATTCATATCGGCATGTGAGAAGGTATACGTTTACTGAGGTTATATGTGCGATAGTGAATGGAAATTATTCGAGAGAAATTCGATCTCGGCTCACCGATTCAAATGTATGCACCTATAAACGCTAGTGTACGCGCTCTTTCACAGATAGGGTAAAGGCGATGATATTCACTCTATTTACATTATTCGGATTATTGTCCTTATCTGCGTCGCTATATTTATTACAACGTTTCGGTCATTGTACGCTCTGTCCTTCTTCAGGTAGTTGGAATGTCGAATTGAACCCTTTATTTCGCTCACTGGGGTAGATTGTTCTAGTTCCACCTACCATGTCAAATGGGTGCTAAATAACGTCTCCAAGTTCTCCACCGCCTTAACCAGGTATTGAACTCACACTCTTTGGGTCCTGTCACTGGATCTAACTAACGCCTGTATCAGTTGTCCTACATGTCCTTGAAGAAGGACGAAGCGTACTATGGTCGAAACGTTGTAACAAATATGGCAACAAAGATGAGGAATATAGTCCGAAAAATGTAAATAGTGTACATAATACCTCATCTCAGAAATATAGATGTGACCATATTTAATTTTATGAGTTTAAAATGGTAACTGTATTATAGGCATCCGATTATACAAAATGCTATAGAATCATTGTTTCATGCTATTCCATTTTTTATTTATTTTAGTCATAATTTCAAAACCTCAGCTGCGAACGAACATATAACACGTCAAAAAATCATCGCCTAAAAATATGCTTCTTTTTTCTCAACAAATTGTGAATGTCACGGTGAGAAGATAAAAAAGTATTCTTTTAAAATTGAATGCGACTACTTTACAGGCACGTAGGTAGAGAAATCTATTTGATCATCACTGTCTTGAATAGAGAGCCAAAGTTAAAAAAAAAAAATCAAAACAAGTTCATTGGGAGAGACTCCCAACAGTCTTCACGCAATGATAAAGAACAGAATCTGCCCAAAAGCGAAGAATTGTTCATTCAGTTATCATATATTCATTTGTTTTTCTAACGGCCTACTTCCAAGAGAAAAGTAATTGAAAATAGACAATGAGTATAGATTATTCAGTGTTTAGCTTTAAGTCTTGTAGAAATGAGAAGTATAAAAAAGTTTTTATGTATATGTGCTTGTGTGCACATATGTGTATGTCTATGCGTATATGTGTGTATGTGTATATGTATATATGGGTATTTATATATATATATATATATATATATATATATATATATATATATATATATATATATATATACATATATATATGTATATGTATGTAAGAGTAAATATAGATATGTTGTTGTGTATGTGTGTATCTACATATGTGTTTTGGGGCATATAAACAGTATGCCCTTACTGGATTAAATATTCTTTAATTTTTATATGTTTATGTTAAAGTGATATTACTTGATTTTTCAAATTTTCTTGATTGCACATCAATTCTCTTATAAATACCCTCGGTTTTAGTTTGCCCTCCCCATTTTTGTTTTGTTTTCCTTTCTCTCATCTTCTGGATTTTAAGTTTAAGTTATATCGTTTTTATTGTGCGTAGTGTCACGACAAACGTATCCACACGTTTCTGGTGTCTATTTTTTTAATTTCAATTTTAGGTCACCTCTCTCTAGAGCTTTCATACATTTCCCTCTCACACGTGTTTACCATTCCCACACATACACTAACAATAATATTTTGTTTTTATACCCAGAATTATATTTTCCGATGGGTTTTTGAATTTGTAGGTCTGATGAAGTGTATATTGAAGTCATCATTCAGAGGCGACAGGCTGTTTCATGCTAGATGCAATCGCTCTATCTCTCATATTCAGCACTTTATCCCATAAATATAGCACACCTTAAAAACTATATATATATATATATATATATATATATATATATATATATATATATATATATATAAAAAAAAGGCTTAAACTCTAATATTCCATGGTCATAATTTATTCCATTGGAATCGTAAATACGATCCAATTCATCAGACCTACAAATTCAAAAAGAAAACAGAAAAAAACCAAATCCGGAAATAAAAACAGAATTTAGGGAAAGTGTAAGTATGAGGAGGAGGGAGATTAAACCTTAACGGAGAGAATTTTAGGAGATATGGGAGGAGGGGTTTAAATAAGAGAAAAGAATGAATGTTGACGGATGTCTAATGCATAAAGATACATTACGTGGTGACATACACACACCATAGACAATTTAATGTTAGAATAAGAGGGAGGGAAAGATGGGACGAAGGAAAGTAAAATTGCGTTTACTTAAAGGGCCGCTTTGTAATTGAGAAAATTTGACAAATTTAATATCGACTACATGTTACAAATCAAATATAAATATATGAACATAAATATAACGATTATCTAATCCAGCAATGACCTATATTTCTATGTTCAAAAACACATGCGAATACACACAATAACATATACATGTATATACATAAACATAGGCTTGTACCCACATACACACATACATACATGTACACACATAAAAATATAAAAATATATTCACATATCCACACATACACATATTCATCTATATCCATATACACACACTTTTCACATACATATATACGCATACACATGCACATACCCATATATATATATATATATATATATATATATATATATATATACACATATACACATATACACACCTACACACACACATAAAAAATGCATGTATGCACACACACACACACAATACACACATACACACACACATATATATATATATATATATACACATATACACACACATACATACATATATACACACACACAAACATATACACACATACACACAAACACACACACACATATATATATATATATATATATATATATATATATATATATATATATATATACAAAAAAAAATATGTATGTATACACACATAAAGCAATCCGCATCCTGTCCTTTATATATATATACACACACTTACCCACATATATTCATACGGACATACGCATACGTGCACATAAACATAAAACCTTACATTTCCATATAATTATTTAAACAAATACACAATGTATCCCTATGTCTATCCGTCTAACTATATATATATTTTTTTTATTTCCGGATTTGGTTATTTCTTTTTTCTTTTTGAATTTGTAGGTTTGATGAATTGGATCGTATAGTGTTTAAGCCTTTTTATTATATCCTTACTCTGTCCTAGACATTGAGTTCTACCTGGATTCTTCCTCTTGGAATTTTTTTCTGAAAATATACATGTATGGGTATTTATATATTTTGCATATGTATGTATATTTTCCACTAATATTATCTATCTATCTATCTATCTATCTATCTATCTATCTATCTATATATATATATATATATATATATATATATATATATATATATATAGATATATATATATATTTTATATTTATATATATATAAAAAAAAGGCTTAAACACTAATATTTTATTTTATCATATTCTTACGCTGTCTTGGACATTGTGTTCTACCTGTATTCTATCCTCTTGGAATTTTTTTATGCAAAAGATATATGTATGTGTATGCATGTATGTATATATATATTTATTCATTTGCATATGTATGTATATACTTACCACTAATATTATAATATATATATATATATATATATATATATATATATATATATATATATATATATATATATATATATATATATATATATATATATATATATATATATATATATATATATATATATATATATATATATATATATATATATATATATATATATATATATATATATATATATATATATATATATATATATATATACATATATATATATATATATATATATATATATATATATATATATATATATATATATATATATATATATATATATATATATATATATATATATATATATATATATATATATATATATATATATATATATATATATATATATATATATATATATATATATATATATATATGTATATTACTACAATTTTATTATAGTATATAAATATTATTTCAAATATTTTACACTCCGGTCATCGAAACTGCTTCCCCATTTTTTATCTGAAATGCTATTACCGCTTCACCAAAAAGAACTTCAAAGCATGTCGGATTAAACGGTAATTTCCCTGACAAAGATAGTCCCAAATCCGATATTAGTTGTTCTGAGTTTAAAACCGTAACCTTGTCATATAAAATAACAACTTATCTGAAAAACCATAACTACAAACAACCAACATTGTATACAAGTTGAAATACCCTTTAAGAAACTCCGTTCCTGATCAAAGCAAACTCATAAATTATTACATCGGTCAAACTACAACATGCCTATTGAGATGAATTACGTTACCCCTACCCGGCCATAGCTCCATTAGGTTGCATTTGAATATATACTAATTCCTTCCAGACTCCATCCTAGACATATTGGTAGAAAATACAGGCATATTAATCTCATTCACTTGCAAATTATTTTTGAAAGAATGGAAGCCCTTATAATAAAATATAAAAAGGCAAAACTCAGTAACACTACCTCTGAACACACCCATAATATGCTGAGCGTGTTTTGAAAATAAAACATATATATAACTCTAGATACGTACTTACCGTAACTCTTACATTCAGGTAAACGTAAAAATAAAATCATTTTTGATAATGGCTAAACGTATATCCGAAAGCGCTCCAGAATGCAGAAGCTTTGAACAGGTTTTCACATTTTACATCTAAGTTGACATTCACGCCTAAAATTAACATGGCAGATGTTTATTTACATAAAGATTTAGGGACTATGTTACTGCAATCTGCAAGGATGTCTAAGAATGGGAGTTTATATTTCTAGTAAGTTCACAGTTAATGTTATGAACAAATTTTCTTTTCAAATGTGGTTTTAAAATTATCAATTTTTTTTGTTTTTAGCTAAAAATTTCATCTATATCGGACATATATTTTAGGTTTGGCAACATTTTTCATACCTTCTTTCAGTTTTTATACTTGATAAAAAGAAAATATCATCATTAAATCTACAAATGATTCATTGGGCAACTGTTTCCTGAATTTAAAACTAGTCGAGCTTGGACGTCAAATTTGTGCAGGAATCGAAAGAAATCTTTTGTACCCACTGCAAGTACAGTGTAAATCGTGTTGCCGCGTGGATACGGTAAATATAGTCGATGTCAGAAGAGACAATTAAATCAATCAAAATGTTACAGCCACTGGCCATCAGGCTCGACACACTCTGCCAAAACTCAAAAGAATTTGTTCTATCACTATTTAGAGCTATGAAACTAGACCACCCGCTGGCCCGCTGGATATTTGTTGCGTGTCTCAAGATGACAACATAACGACTGAAATGGCCGAATGGTATTTAGGAAAGACCTTCGATTAGTTGACTTCTGGCATGTTTGCCAAAAATTTCGATTAGTTTATGACACGTTGAGTAAACAATGTATGAGGTTAGATTCGAAAATATTGGCGAGAGTATATGTTGTTTAAAGAGACCAACCAGGAATTCTGTCGAAGATCTTACGTCTCTTCTCATTATGTTTAATAACCGCACGAGGAAAGTTTCTTAGATGACAAAGAGATATTGAATGCAAATTGTTTCTATGTATTCCCAGATCCGTCTGGAAGTTTATCTGTTGGGTTTTTACAGAGAGCCGAAATCGTTCCTATTCATTGGGGTTTATGCAACTTGTGTCAATACGAAGCGGGTAGGCTTTTTTGTCGTATTAAACAGATAACGTCAGAGTAGGTATATTTACCGGGTGATTAAAAACCCGCCCTTGCTCTGGTTTACTTTGAGGTCCTATTATTTAGAGTACTTACATGCATCATGATTTTTTTTTAATTTCGAGAATTTATCGCAAGTGGTGATCTGTTCGGTAAATTCCGAAGTGCTTCCATTTGATTTGGGCAAATGGTGGCATTTTGTGTATGGTTCACAGACAGGATGGACACTGTGAAAGCATGCATGAAGACATCACCTCTGTTGCAAAACGTCAACATTTTGACTCTTAAAACCAAATTAAGAGCTGAAAATCTTTGGGATCAAATGTCAGCACAATTTTCAAAGAAGCTTCTAGCAGTCAATGAAGCTAGAGAGATCCCAGTTTACCAAATATGTTCCTTTGTAAATAATGTTCACCCCCCTCAGATTTCTTGTCTACCAGATCTGGCGAACAGTTCTGGAAACTCTAGTTGGTTGTGCGCAAATAAATGAAATGGTGAAACGCCTACCAGGAAGCCTTTAAACTTACAAGTCATTTGACACTGTTGTCGATTCACAAAATGTGGTTCACTATCCAGTAGTTTCTGAGCTTCTTGAACACATCGGACTACACTCACAGGCATTGCTCCTCAAATTCGGTGTTTCAGTAAATTTCTGAGAAAACTGGAACAGCCAAGGCTCTGAAATGGAACCCGCTTTTTGGTTAAGTAACTGCTGTCACACGTTATTGAGGGATGGGGTTTGGGAGAGGATGTTTTCATAACCAAGATACCTGCCACTCCCTCAGGTGTGGAAATCCCAATTGATCAGCGTAGACTTCAATTTCCGCTAATACTTTGCACACAAAGACAATCAACAAGTATAAAGTTCAAACGATGCATGCTTTTCCCAATGACATATATATGTTGTTTCTCCTGGAGAGGGAAGCAAAACGAATTTAATTCCTTTCGCTTCAAACGGATAAACTAAAGATCTTGTCTAAAGGGACATCTTGTCGGCTATTCATATTTTGTAACACTTCAGTCCTTCAGGTTTGTCTTTTTTCTACGCGTGATTTGGTGGGTGATGCACATCACGTATTTTTTCTTTTGTTTATCCCTTAATGAGAGTGTCTCTTTCATTTTGGCGGCATTAGTTTCCGAATCCATTTCACAAGAAGCCGTTGCTATGTCTCCGGTATACTACCGTCAGTTGCTGTACATAAACCAAGAAAAATGCCATTTTTAGGGCTACCACATCTAAACTAACTTTCTAAGATTACGTATTCCAGAGCTTTTTACGGCTCCCTATGTTTGATTATTATGAATTCATAGAACGTGTTCCGCCTTTTTAGGGCTATCAGAATTTGATAGTTAAACTCTCAGAGAACTCTGCCAAGCTCTTTTAGAGTTACTACTATTAAATTTTTATGCTGTCACTGAACAGGCCTTTTCACCTTTTTCCTTAATATGCCACTTATTACAAGCGGCGCCATAAATAAACTCCAGGGAATTCCGGGTATATCTGCTGGTGATTTTAAAATAATTTTGGTATATTAAAAAATGATTTTAAGTTAATCTGATTTAAAAGTTATTTTAAGTGCGTAAGATTAAAGAAAAATATCCATACCTCTCCACTGCATTTTTTACTTTTTGTATACAATGAGGTTGCACCGCTTCAGCTTCGGCATCAAGTTCTATTCGCACAATTACACATCATTTCTGCAAACCTTCAAATGGCTCGTACATGACGAACATCCGCACGTCAGCAACTAAAGACCCCTAATACTGTTAAATTTAGACATGCAGAACAGGCGACTGCTGAAGAGCACATAATAACTCCGGTTACAGATGATCATATAGCGTCAACTTCAACCTCTTTGCACTCATCGGCGTGCCGTGACGATACCGACCAGGCAGCTCTGCAAAAACATCCAGGCGAGGCAACCTTAGCAGGCGTTCTAAAGAAGCCTCACCGGCTAAGGGGAAACGGGAGCAGGATTCCATTGAGAATGAGAAGCGGCTGGCGTCTACTTCAAACTCTGCTTTGCACTCTTCTCAGTGCCGTGGCGATGACTGACCCGGCAGCTTTGCTAAGCGTGCCAAAATACCCTGGCGAGGCAAACTTATCAGGCGTTCTAAAAGAGCCTCCGCGGCAAAGAGAAAGCGGGAGGAGGAAACCGAGGTAGAGGCCGCCTTGAGGCTTTCCAGTCAATCTCAACGGAGGCAGTATATTTTGTCACATGAAAAGCTTGGTGAGCGTAACTACCGTTTGTACTGCAAATCAGTTTACACATATTCGTTGAAAAGTAAGAGGAAATTACCAAAACGCTTGCAAGACAACAACAAAAAAACGTCTTCATCACAAGCGCTTTTGCGGTCTCCACAGAGCCCGGATCGAAATGCTACTCGCAATGCAGCCGACGCCGCTGCAACATCCATTCGACGGTCCTATGAGACGACGGCTGAGAAAACCGCACGTAACGCAGCGAAAGCTGCGGCAACGTCCATTCGACGGTCCCAGGAATCCATGGTTGAGAAAACCGCACGCCATGCAGCTGACGCCGCTGCAACTTCTGCTGCAAGGGCGTCTGAAAGTTCCACGCAGGAGCCCAAGGCGGCAACGCGATACAATTTCAACTTCCGCTGCTAGAGCTGTAGAAGGGCCTACTGAAAGACTTGAAAAGTTGTAGACTGTTAACCAGCACCGCCATGCACAGTGAGGGCTCTGTAGCCCACCAAAGCAGTTTTGGTTTAAGCTGGCGTTCAACTATCAGCCAGTTTTGAGGCTTTCCGGTCGCAAAGACCTACAAATAAGATACATGTCAGTTGTCTGTAGGCATCTGTTGTTTAGACGTTAAGGTACATTTGCCACCATTTCAAGAGCTACCTGCTCCGATGAAAGCTCTGTTGGAGGGTTCCAGTCCAGACTCCAAACATTTCCTCGCAAAAATCAGACAGTACAATTGTGCCTTCCAGATGACCTGTTTTGGTGGTAATGCCTTCCGCGAAGTCGGTTGGAATCCCACATTTAAGGTTCAAGGTTAGGATTACCAACGGATCGCGTGATTTTTGCCTGTAACAGCCACTGATTCGTTCTTTCTACAAATATACATCATAGCTGACTACAATCAAGAGGCAGACGCCCGTATAGGCATTATTCCCGAGAACGATACAGGCCAGGACAATCAACCTATCAGGGATATCATAATGAGTCTCTAACAAATGCTTCAGGGAGAGCACGAACGTCGTTACAATGCTCCCGCAGGTAACGAAGTTTCCATCATTGTCAGCGGTGATCAGCACAACAGACGTAACATTCTTATCGAATCACGCGGCAGAGGGCTCCGAAGAATCAGTGAAACGATGCACTGCAATACCCACTTCTCTCCCCTTACGGAGAAGATGGGTACAACTTTGGCATTCTGCAAAATGGGTCCCCCTTAAAAACAGTGTCTTGCAGGGCTTTCTACGCCTACCTATTGATGGTACATGAGGTTGCATTCAATCATATTCATCGAAGCCGGCAACTTTTCCATCAATTCATACTAGACATGGCTGCTAAAATGGAATCCGAAAGACTCTGTTACATCAGATTGAATCAGACCAAGTTGCGCTGCGACTCTTTCATTCACCTCCGTGATTCTTTACGAAATGATGCTGAGCCACGCAATATAGGCAAGATGTGCATACTACATGCAACGTTCCCAGGCAGTCCACGATACATGCACGCGAGGACGCAAGGCGCGATGACATCCGTTCGTAATACAGCCGACCAGACATATTCATAACTTTCACGTGTAACACAAAAGAACCTATGCCAGGGCAATCGGCCTACGACCGTCCAGACCTCATTGCGTGCGTTTACAAGCTGAAGTTGGGAAAGCTAATTGATGTGATTAAAAAAGGCCAGTTTTTTTGGGGCTGTTTGCTGTCGCATGCGCACTATTGAGAGGCAGAAACGTGGCCTGCCTCACGCACATATACTAAGTGGTCTGTGCGACATGATTGAAGCAACAGAAATCGATCATCTTATTTCTGCTGAAATTCCTGATACGTCGGCTGACCCTGAATTGTACGAAATAGTGACAACCAACATGATTCATGCTCCCTGCGTTCACATTACAATTACACCAGCTGTCATAACAGTGACGGTAAATACACACGGCTGTACCCCCGAGATTTCGTGATCGAAACCATTACTAGGAGCGATGGTTATCCACTGTACCGGCGAAGAAGTCCCGCTGAGGGAGGATTTATAGCCGTGGTAAATGGCCACCATATGAATAACAGATGAGTAGTGCCATACTGTCCCCTGCTAACAAAAGCGTTCAATGCGCACATCAATGTCGAATATTGCCATTCAGTTCGCTCCATCAAGTATGTATGCAAGTACATCAACAAAGGGACTGATGCTGCAATGTTTGGTATTAGGCAGGAAGGTTCCTTAGACGAAATCCAGGACTTCCTTGCAGTGCGCGTCATTAGCAGCACAGAGGGCCCTTGGCACATATTCAGCTTCCCCATCCACGAACGCTTCCCAGCAATCGTCTAGCTTGCTGGGCACCTACAAAACGACGAACTTCGTTATTTTTCTGCGGATACAGCAATGAATGTGGCCGCGCGTGCCAAAGACACAACGATTACAGCGTTCTTTGTCGACAGGAGGAGTTTGTTAGGACTCTACTGTACCCAGACGTGCCTTCATACTACGTGTGGACAAAAAAGAACACCTGGGCTCGACGGAAGTGCGGGGCCAACGTCGAGGGCTATCCAGGCGTCAAAAAACACGCCACACTCGGTAGGGTATTCACGGTTCCACCATCGCGACCGGAATTTTTTTTACTTGTGACTTCTTTTGCACGAAGTTAGTGGTCCAACAAGCTAAGACAGTTAATGGAGTTTTATGTGACACTATTCATGATGCCTGCCTCCGTCTCGGCCTTTTGGAAGACGACAGCCATTGGGATGCCACAATGGCTGAGGGAGCTCTTTTAAAAATGCCCTTGGCTTTGCGCCACCTCTTAAGCACAATCTTACAAATGTGCGAACCCAGTGATCCCAAATCATTTAGGACAATTTATTTTTCAGTTTATGGTCATTGTTATGACGGAATTGCAATCAAGAAGTACCAATACTGACATCGTATCTAGAAAAAATGCCACTGCTTACGAAAAAGAACAATGTCGGTTCAACTCTATCTAAGGACATGTTAATATGCTAGAATATTCTGGAAAAGATTTTATAGTCGGGTAAGTCCTAACTGAAGCCTTGTACATGTTACATTGTATATTACTGCTTATACTGACCATTACTTTTTCATAAATCTGTGGATTGCAACATATAACTTTTGTTTCATGTTGTTAGCAGTGGACGACCCTTTTCTTTACACTGTATGTGTGGTGGGAGTTAAAGTTGAAGTATTCCCCGGTGAATGAATGCTTGCATTACACGGATATCTTAAATGGGATCATTAAATGAATGGATAAATGAATCTCAAGTCGTTTGCAACAGAGCAACAAAAGAAATAGAGCAGAAATAACTGCTACGCATATATTTAAAATACTGGAAACGAGTTGTAGGATGGAAAATAATTGATCTAATGCAACGACATGAGGACGCTTTTGAACTTTATCTTATAGACTGGATAGTGAATACTGCTCCATTTTCAGTTTGATCTGACTCTTCCAAAGTTAGAGCATAAGAGGAAGATTCATATACTTAGAGAATCGGTACAGGAAACCGAAAAACTTTAGCAATAAGTCATATATACGATCTCCACTTGAGTTCTGGGGTGAAAATGTCTCAATTGGGGTTCAAGTCAAGGAAGCCCTTGAGCGATCTCGCCATAGTTGCGATAGATGAAAATCCTGGGTTTTCCCGGTAAAGATAGAACGTGATCAACGTTGTTGAAGAACTTCAAAAATACATTACAATTTGCATGGACTGTTATGTCAATGAGAAAGCACATTCTGTTTTTGTGGTCGTTGATCACAATGCATGGACGATTATTGTAAATTTCCATAAAATTGTCACAGTCCTATCTCTGTAACCAGCTTTTTGGTGATGTTCCTACTAATTATTGCAGTTTCCATCCAGTAAAAGAGACCTATTTTCAAGTGCAAATCTTGGTCCAATTTATCATTCCGGGTTAACACAGTATGTGTGCTTTTTAATTGCTAGCATTGGTATGTGTGCTTTTTAATTGTTTATCTAGCATTGGTCAGAATGTATGAAGAGACATCTTTCCAGTTAAAATTTGATTTGCTTTTTTTTTAGGCTCTTTGGCTATTATTTACTCAATTATTCAGGCCCGTGAAATCTTTTTTGAAAATGTTGGCCCCAGAACTTTGGCTTACTAACTTAGACATTGAAAATTAGGAAACATGGTTTATCTAGAAAGAAGGCAGTAAATCAACTTTACATTTGGTAGATGACAGAATATTGACAAAAGATATGAAAAAGAAAGCCAAGGATGAAGAGAAACAACGCTTAAACCTTTCCAAATTTATGTCAAATAAACCCAATTTGATAAGTTAACACTCATCGATGGTTACGAGCATCTGGATTAGCGCAAGACCAGAGTTTGGATTTTCAGGCAAATTTTTTAAAATGGGTTCTTACCAAGAAACAATAGACCATCACTGTAGTAAGTAGTATTATGGTCAAACTCAATTATTCAGGCCCGTGAAAAATAGAAGATGTCAATGTTGGCTTATACCTTTATTACAGAAAATAATAATGATAATAAAAAACCAGAAAGAAAAAACTTGCCTAATGATAATAATAATAATAATAAATAAATAGAAAATAAATTGAAAACGAATAATACCAGTAATAGGGTGCACTTGGAATTATAAAAAAATGGAACAAAACAACACATTGAAAGAATCCCTGAAACCCCAGGCTTATTACACAGCACACACACTAAGGAGAACTTTGTCTATGTAATTTTTAACTTCATCGGAGATGGAAAAAAAAAAAATGTCATGATGCTTTTTCTAAACTTAATGATGATGATGATGATAATAATAATAACGAGTACCTGTGCACCTTATGAAGGGCCTTGGCTAGAAATGAGTACATATAAAAAAACAAAGGGAATAATAATAATAATAATAATAATAATAATAATAATAATAATGATAATAATAATAATAATAATAATAATAGCAGTAGTAGTAGTAGTAGTAATAGTATTAGGGACCTTCCTAATTTATAGAAATGTGAAAATTAAATGTCATGATCATTTGCCAAGGTAGTAAATTGTCATGGTAATGGTAATTTAGCCATTTCCTTTTGAGGAAACATTCAGCCTTCATTGACCCAGCAGCCAGTTCTGCAGTAAGGCGAAATTTATAAAATATATCTATTAAAAAGTATTTTCAGGAATATAGTTTTCTGGAAACCACTAACAGTTATCGCTCTTCCCAGTATTGATATGATCTTCCTCCCTAACATCTTATTTGTAGTAACATAATTTTCTTGGTCCGTTATTCTGTATTTCCATTCCATGAGTATCTAAGTATGAACTAAAAGATTCATGTAGTCATGTTAACCATCGACCTGAGAAAATGTTAACATACAAGTGGCTGCAAAATGTATACAGTAAGCATTATACCAGGATTACCAGTGTTTTACTAGTGATTCTACGATTCGTTTAATACAATAATTCAATTAATACATTAACATCCTTTTTAATAGTTTGATTTCATAATTGTTATTATAATATATATGTTACAATTTTTATTTTTTAATAAATAATAATAATAATAATAATAATAATAATAATAATGTATGTTTTGCAGGTGAATTATAGTGTATGAATTACGGATGCAAATATAACATTTGATGAGTTTATATGTTTATTATTGATATATTTAATCAATACATTTTGCGTGCACCTTTGCAGTCCTCATTACATATGTAACAACGGCATATGATATTTTAGGGGAAGAAAAACTTCATCTATTTTTAGATAACTAAAGCAAGGAAGTATAAAGATGACTAAAACAGGGAAGTATAAAATGAGCGGGTAAAAATCCTATAAAGTGTCAAATGGTGCGTAATTCCTGGGCAGTTTGCTCTGAAAGAATCGGGTAATAAATTGGAAACAATACAATTTAGAAATACAAATATATATTCCCCACAAATAAGTCACAATTTCAGAAATGATTGAATGTCATAACACAGCAAGATACTAAATAGCAACGATGTGGAAGTAATGTGGAATAAACAGCGAAAGACAAAACCTCTCTACGAACAATTTTTATAGACAGATAATAAGTATCGCCGTTGAACAGCGAAATATATACAAGACCGAGCTCTGATAATGAAATATAATTTCAAACCGTTGGCAGCCAAGAGCAAATACATTTTCATAAATTATACAAAAGCGAAATGGATGGATCTCAGTACCACCACACACTCAACCGTAGTGAAAGAGAAACAGCTGATTTTTTTTCCTTTTTTCCAGTGGTATTCAATCTCTACGAGATCCAACGAGCCACACGAGATAGAGATTTATTGATTAAGTTCAGAGTTTACTGGCATATGTTGAGAAGATAACGATTGAGTCTAGACTTGTAGAGGTTATGATTAAATTTATATTCACACTCTTTCCCCATTATTTTGGACAGAAATACATGGTTATACCTTGTTTCTTTTTTTAGGATTAGGCTGCTGGTTTATTCTAATGTCTACTCCTAACATTTTCGCTGAAACCCCTCCCCGGTCTTTTGAACAGAAGTAGAGGTTTATTTTTTATTTTTCTATTTCGGATTGTTTTCCGATTCTGCCTAATCTATTTATATTATCTTTCGCTTCAAGTAGCCCCTTGAGTATTAGTTGCATTAGTGACTTGTTTGGATTGAATTTATTTTAAAAGATGAATATAAAAAACAAAGACACTCACAACATATAATTGGCATTAAATTATTAGCAGATGTGTAAACCTAGTATGTAATTTGATGGCAGGTAATAGCGTGTGCGCAAAATAAAATGTATGTGAGTAAACTTATGAAAAGATTCATTTTTCACACTAACTTTTATAAATCTACTTCTTGTCCGTGAATTGAATATTGTTGCTCCATATGATTTGCTGCTTCTGTCATATAGTTAAAATATATAGCTATTGATAAAATACAAAGAAGAATCTGCAAACAGATTTTTCTTGACTGAGAATCTTGTCTCTAGTCACGTTTCCATATGCATAATATATTTCCATGTGCCTTTTCTATGAATATTTTTAGTTCTGCAAATAGTAATTATTCGTATGTGCTTACGACTAGCTTGGCGTCAATGTCTCATCATCTTACAGCTGAATTTCTGTCCTAACAATTTCTTCTCACTCCGTTCTCGCTTTTGGAAATCTCTTCTAGACTCTTACATTCCAGTCAAATTTAATCTTCCAAAATTTTAATGCAATGACAGACATTAACTTCTGTCTTATTAATTCCTGTTATCTCTGCTTTATGATGTTTACTTTTTCTCGTATTCTCTCGCACTCAAGAACCCCTTCCTCTTGATTGGGGTGAAATGATTGAAAAAAAATGTCGCATCGTACATAGAAAGAATGACAGACGGATACATGGATAAGACAAATCTATCAGTTAACTTCATTTTAAAGGCGAATGCAAATGAGAAAGCTGTTCATAATCTTGTCTAGTGTTTATCAACGGTGTTTACTGCATTTAGAAACGAGGTAACAAAATGATTGCTAAAACTGAATTTCTAAGAAAGAAATATTTTGACTAATCACTGATAGTGCTTCTTGGTTTTCAGAATAGTTTTATACAGAGCAGAGATTTAAAGATACTTACTGTCATTCAAAACCCAGCGATAACCAACTAATTTCTGGAAAGAAAGTCAATTGCAGGATAATATAAAGATAATGCAACTGAGATCGGAATAATTCTCAACGATATTTATTTAATAACTTGTTTTGAAATTTGATTTAATTCATGAAACAATAACAATCAACATTTAAAATTAATACCGTTACATTAAATTTACAATTCACTATATAATATTATGCATTTAAATTCAATGACCCGAGAATATATTCTCTAAATGATTATAAATGAAAATTAGAAGGAATATGATGTATTATTTCATTCTAAATTATCTGCTTAGAATTCGTGTATGCAAAAAAGCACATTTGGCATCTCTTATAAATTTTCTGAGGTTAAATTTTATCCCAAAAGCATCAATGACCATGGAGACATGCTCAACGTGCCAGAAATTTAACGAAGAATAATTTCACATTGTCAAGCCTATCAGTAATTAGTGATTTAAATATTGTTTTCCCACATTTCGTTTAAATATTTATTTTAGAATATAAAAGCATGCCTGAATCGTAATGAAAAACAAACATATTCGACCGGCATATGGATAAAAAATAAATTAAGTATTAATTGTAATTAGGAAGTCTCCTTCATACACACTTTGATGTATTATACAACTTTGGCAAATTGCCACTTACAGTTTGCCTGTAACCAGGAAAATGGCATTATTGATTATTTATAATTATTTTCAATCTATATTTCTATCTGTCCAAGATTCTGTTCTAATGGTGATGTGTTTTACTTTTAGATGCTTATGTTTATTTTTGTTTTGCATTCTTTTTTACTTTATTTTACACTTTCTCACTAGAGTTCAGATCTAGGTCACAAATTGTGTGAAGACATTCGGACAACAAAACAAAAAGTCAATCGAAAAGAATTAGTGAATTGAGGTGTTAAGAGATGGGATGGCATCTTCTTCTGCTTATCTTAGTTTGAGAGCTGAATAGAACGGTAATTATCAAATACATAACTATTCTTCATTTAGTATTTGCCTAAACACAAACAAAAAACTAATTATATAAGTGCGATTTTGGAAATAATTTTCATTCCTACCTTGCGAGGTTTTGAATTCCACTCTATTTCGTTTAGCTAGAATGAATTTATACTTTATTGCCACATTCCATAAGCAACTGTGTGACACATCATTTGCATGATGAAGTCTACAGCTAAAACTACATTCCTGCATTTCATACAGATCATTATTAAATGTAGCTTTTGGGTGTTACTCACTATCAACGTAGGTTCCACAAAATATGAACAAATATAACACACACAGTAGAGTTAAAGTTACATCCGCCAATACAAAAAGTAGCCCACAATTTCATCATAATCTTTGGAAATATATGAGGTTTACCTTTCAAATAACAAGAACTTTAGCTAAATATTTCAACATGTTGTCTAACGCAACCATTGTATCCCAGTTGAAGAATTCACAATTTAATGCTACTAACCTCGCTTCACAAAAGAATACCCATTAAAATGTCATAGTTATGGGATGGGGGCCATTAAAACCGATTGTTTCTTCTGCAGCAGAGACCACTAAAACGGTAAAACTAGATTTTATTCAATGTGTTTAGGGTGGCATTCCTTCATAGGAATTTTTTTTCTTTTTGTTTTCAGTGTCTATTTTAATGGTATCGATGGTATTCTTACATTCGACAGTTCTCTTGTTTACCATCAGCTATCATTCTTATTTGTAGAGATTTAATTATTCTACACAGGAAGTGGTGAGTCAACTCAAACATAGCAGTCCTGTCTTCTCCATCGCTTACGAGCTGACCCAGATAGTATATAAACCTACACGTTCTTAATATAGCTTGGCTCTATGCTATCCTCTAAGATTTCTCTGTTGTCTTGAAAAGTTTTGCGTTTAGTTATTATCTCACTTGACCACATAATACTGCTCGTCTATCTATACCAAATTTGATTCTAAAGTTGTATAAATATGTTACTATGTATTTTAAATGAATTAATTTAGATTCAACGTAAAATAATCATCGGCAAATGACAAATACAAAATGGTATTTTCTTTAGAGATATATATAATTGAATATTTTAATTAATGGAAATCTGTGTCTAGAAAGACAAAAAGTAATCTTTTTTTTCTGGAATATGAGAAAATGTGTAATTACAGTGTTAACGAGATTATTTACCCTTTCCTTTTTTGTCGATTATATATTACTAATTTTGGCGGGTCAATTCTATAGTTTTTCCTCAGGCACAAATTGATATATCTATATTAACAGATTAGTGTCCTCACTATTTAAAATTGCACGCTTGCCATTACAGAGTATTAAAACGATGCTTCGTTTTGTTACGATGTAAGCACTAACATTGAATATTCCCATTTCTCGTTGAGGCATGCTGAAAGCATTAACAGAACAACACCAATTCTTATGCAGGAAATTAAAAGGCACACTGGGATCATAGTAACAACCCCAAACAATATTCTTAAAATTTTCTTGCTGAACAAGAGAAAAAATACACGGCTCAACACGTGCGGATGGAAATTACCCACGGTATTGAAAATCAGGTTGAATTCATCTGAGAAGATCCGTGGAGGACTGTGAAACTTGGGTCATGCTATGTTGCCTCAGTGCTTTTTGAAAAGAATCAGCAATTTTTCGTAACTCAAGGTCACGGTGGTTAGAACCTGGAGAGATGTGTATGACCATACGGGTTCCTGATTACGCATGCTCACAAGTATGTAATGGAATTAACAGACCTGTGGATATAATTCGAGGATGCATTTTCTCTAAATTATATATATACACACACACACACACACACACACATATATATATATATATATATATATATATATATATATATATATATATATATATATATACGACAGACAAAGAAGAAAATGACAATAACATAGGTAGTGTTATCAAAGAAAACGTACTTCTCACGAGGAGGTCAGCATATTTTCCTTTTTCTAAGAAAGCATATTTTTAGCAGATAAGCCATTGACCTTCGATTCTTTATGAAGAAAAGGATTATATATATATATATATATATATATATATATATATATATATATATATATATATATATATATATATATATATATATATATATATATATATATATATATATATATATTATCTGTTACCACCAGTAAGTAGATTTTATAAAATTTCGATGAATAATGAATTTTTTACGAGATAGGTTTATATAATTTAAAAAAAAAATGATTACAATAATTTATTAATTTATAAATCTTTTAAATCTCTATATTAATTTTACCTTTTTAGATGATATTATTAATAAGTAAAAATTAGATTTACTAATCATAAATTTAAAGCTTATTACATATCACCAAACACCAATATTTCTAAACGTATTTTGAATATATTTTATGAACTTGCCAAATTTTGTAGATGATGTTGTTTATACACAACATTGTCAGAATATAATAGGGATTTTCTTCAATATTTTTACGACTAACGCCACTATAGAGGAACATTAGGTAAATATCAATCTACTATCCAACTGTCAGATGCATCAACGTCTTAAATAAACAGCTAACCCCGTGTTAAAAATACATTTCTGCGGTAGTGCAAAGTTGAATTATATTTTTGTTTCAAATCAGATAACTTTAAATCAGCTAAAAGTCACCCATAAATATTTTATTTTTGAAACATTTTTTATTAAATCGAATTATAATGCGTTTAAAGATGACTAAAAAATGTCGCTAATCATTTATCTTAGAAAAGAAAGAAACAAAAGCACTCCTTCCATTTAATTTTCGTAATGTTTCGTAATACAAGGAAATGTTTTACTTATTAGAAAATTTAAATTAAATCTATTCGCTTTAAATTAAGTCTAAAATAAATGATTAAAAAAAAATTCATTTTAAAACCAAAGTATGTCGTTTTGTGTGATAGTACTTATATTTATGGGTAAAATTGCTTACTATGATAAATAGAGCGTCTATAAATATATGAGATTCAGGTTGATTTCTGTTGATTTTATAGAGATTTCCGGTGTTGGGCGAAAAAAACCTATGGCGCTGTCTAATCTTTGTTGCATTTCCTTTTTACCAAATTTGTTATAACTGATTCATACGATGAGGTATTCTTTTCTATGATAATTCCCTTTTCTCCCATAAGAAATTGGTTATTAATATGCTGAAGTGAGTTTGTGCGTGGTCGTGTTGTGTTTTGTGTTTGTGTGGACATAAGCAAATGCAGCTAACGTTTAATGGAATAAAAATATCTTCAGAAGCTTTTGCGATAACCTTTTAAAAGATAACGGAAATTAACAGAGTGATCTTTATCCTAGATTTCTTTGTTGGCTAACCCTGATCCAACCCAGTATATGGCATTACTTTAAGATTAATTTCCGATTTATTCTCCAAAATTAACTACCACAGAGTTTTGCGGTGATTCATCGTGGAAGAATTTTTTTATTGTATTTATATCTTTCACGTCGTTCATCATTTCACCTAATTTTTCTTGATGTTTTTAAAAAATTTTCCCTTCTTGCCTCATTCTCATGTTTTGTTTCTATTTTTCCTCATGTTAATACTTAAATATTTTACATTATTTTCTTTTTAATTTATTTTATATGTTTTTGAATTTTCATATAATTTTCTTGCTGTATTATCTATCGTGTTCTTTTGTATTCCTTAATGTGATTGATCTCCTGTGCACCAATAATTTCCACTTTATTAAGTTAATATTTTTAATGTATTTATTTAAAAAATATTATAAATAAAAGATCTGACATATTCATTCATATACCAATCAGTATGAATTTCGACAGATGATAACAATTGGCATTGCATTTAAATTTTTGATGATCAAAGTTGACTGGTAAACAAGAAGCCGTAAGAAAATTTTCAGAATCGAGATATGCGAGGGAAGAACATATCAACGTAGAAGTTACGGTTGCATACATTCATTACAAATGTAAAATGAGGAGAACTTGCCGCCAATCTAGTACTGAACATAAATTTATAAAGTCTAAGTATAATAGAAGAAAGATCATCAGAAAAATTACCACGAAATTATTTGTAGAAGAGTCGCAGTGTATTACGTCGCAGATTCTTGTCTGGAAACTATAAATATATAGCAAGAGTAACAGATCATATATGGCCGAAATATCAAACCTGGAAGAATGGTATACTTATAAATATGTAATATAGATTATGAAGATAATATATCTATCTATATTACACACTTTTACGTAATATTTCCCCATTATAATATTATAAATTACACTATTTGTAAAATGTCACGTTGCCAAAAATACCATGATCAGACGCCCATAAACATGTTGAAGGACACACATCCACACACACACATACAGGATGTAATGGGTAAATTGTCGCCATTTTATATTTTCAATTTCGCGCTATGCGTTTTATTTCTTTATAATTTTGTCAACGACACATTATAGTAGGTTCAGTTGGCCATCGTCTGTGAGAAAAAGAGCCCCATAACGAAAGTCGCTCCGGCAGAAATTTAGAAACGGCATGCTGTACTGCTTGGCATTGACAGCGGAATATCCAATACAGACATTTCTGAGTGTTTGGGTGTAGATCTGAGGACAGTGCAGATAGAGATTCAGAAAGAGATGTGTTAATATTTTCCCAAGTTTTATCAAACCATTTTAATGAGGGAGAATATTGTTAATCTTATTCTGAAGTGATCCTCCAACATTCCGTTGCCATGAAAAAATTATAATCATCCGCAATTTCACAAAAAACCGCGCCACACATATGGCGTCGCAGATTGGCTAATATATATGAATATAAAGATTCAAATATTTGGAGTTGTTACGGATACAAAAATAGGTTAATTTTTGCCTGATCCAGTTTTGTACAAAAAATAATTTTCAGTGACAGTACTTAAATCTATAGAATTTTTCTACAATTTTATAATGGGGTTATACACATACACACACACACACACACACACACACACACACACACACACACACACACACACACACACACACACACCGACAAACACAGTTATTCTTTTTAAATAAGTTCACTAATACAAATTCCATGTTTCACCTAATGTAGTGGGTTAACGAATGAGATAGTTGTTAGGGTATACAGTTTGAAGAAGTACGTAAGGAGTGTATTTCGGGAGTATGATTGATTTTGGTTGACCATGTTTTTGATATGAAGCCCCTGTTTCGCAAAGTATAGTTCTATAAAATAAGCTGTCTTAGTGGAACTTATTCTTTACCATGTCAATACGAAAAGAATGAGGGTGATTAGATGCTCTGAATATAGCATGACTGTGAATTCATACAGCGTTGGAGCTAAGAGATGTAGCTCGTCTAAATTTTGCCATAACGACAGCGATAGAGTATTGAGATATTAGCAACATTTTCCCTGTGAGATACAGGTATGATTTGCAGGGTAGAAATGAATTAATTCCCCACAATGTCGCGTTATCGGTTTTCGACTTTGTCAAATCTGGACACTGGAGCCTGGGAAGCACCAGCTCAGTTCAGAGAGCATTAGTCGATTCTTGGTCTGATTTAACTCTTGCAAATGGAAGTGTAAAGAATATAATGAATCAATTGCTTGATCTGCTGCCTAGAAAATTGATTCGTAGTATCGTACTTGACAATTATTTTCCAGAATTTATCTTGTATATTTTGCATGTTATTATTCATCCATGGCTTGAATATTGCTGGAATCCTTGACAAAATCCAAAGAAGAACCAGCAATATAATTTGTCCTGACCTCGCATCACGGCTTAGTCACTTCCCCACGGCCGTAATGTAGATTCCT
Organism: Acanthosepion pharaonis; assembly: GCA_903632075.3. NCBI lineage: Eukaryota > Metazoa > Mollusca > Cephalopoda > Sepiida > Sepiidae > Acanthosepion > Acanthosepion pharaonis. The sequence continues at coordinate 27,351 of CAHIKZ030001061.1, read as the reverse complement.
TGTGCAGTTTCAATAAATACTTTCATGGTAATTATTCGGCTGAAGTCTTCCCTAGAGAAAGTAGACTTTATGAATTTAAACGAACTACTAGATTGGCCGTAAGTTCTCATAATTGAATTGGTTAGATATAATTTCAAGTTCTATGCTAACATATTCTTTTCTCGCACATACGTTTTTGGCCTTCCTGATGCAGTATCAATGAGTGTTTGTTCATTGTTTTATGTCAGGTTCATGGATTCATGCATATATTTGCTTCATGCGTTATGTTGATTTTTGAATATCGCGTGTTCATAGGACAATTCTTGTTGGGTTGTTTATTGATGCTTAATTTATGAAAGAAACTAGTTAATTGTGCAAGATATTCGAGCGTAATCAAACGTTGCAGAAATTTTGGTTAAAATTCCACTGGAAAAAAGAATATAGATTTAAATATAGAAAAATATGTGCTAAAACGAACTTTGTTTGCAATTTAAATTAAACTTGTAGACTGAATTTACATATGAAATGTAAGAAAATAAGACTTTACATTTCCTATACATGATGTTATACCGCGTTGCCAGCAACTTAACATTTAGTATCCACCGAAAATCAACTAATGAAAATCGCATAAAAACATTCTATTCTCATCATAATAACAATAAAAACCAAAAAATCTTCATATTCTGCTTAAGAGTACGAAGGGGAGAAATATATTAAAAAGAATTTCACGACTCTTTAATAACCTTACTATATCATATTCAAGTTCAAACAAAAAGGCTCAGAATATATTCCAAATTAGAAAAGCGGCCCCTCCTGACAAACCTATGCAATAAAGAAATATATTGCTCTATACACTAAGTCTACCACAACAAAAATCGGAAACAATTTATCTAAAGCCAACTTAAAATTTGTCAAAACTACATCTGAAAAAATGAAATACGTAATCAATACAAAACAACAAGCTTAAACTTGAAAGAAAAGTTTACTCTGTTGCCAGCAAGGAATGTCAGAAAGTATATATCAATGGGGGGTTCTTTAATGATGGATGTTGATTTATTAATAGTTTTTCCTAAATTTTGAAACTCCCAGTTTCTCACGTTCGTGCGCATGTCAAAACAACGTAAACATATCCAGTCCGATGAAGTCCTAACAAACGATTCGCGACCCCAAAACCTTTTACAATTTCTCATGCATCTTTTCATATATATATATATATATATATATATATATATATATAGAGAGAGAGAGAGAGAGAGACGATATTCAGTCACCCCCCCACGAGGGTGACATGTGGCACAAGGCCTTTTTAACGTGGGCATTCCGAGCCAAACGGGTTCATGGCCGGTTTTACCTCCCCGAAGGAGACTCCGCCCTTCGGCGTAGCCTCCTTCGGGTTCCTCCGTTCGTAGGAAGAGAGTTCAACCGAACAGTCGCTCAGAAAGTACTGACTCGACTGACTGAGAGAGAGAGAGAGAGAGAGAGAGACAGAGCCAGAGAGAGTTTTGGTATATAGGTGTAAATGGTTTCCGTTTATTTTAAACATAAATGTATGTGCTTTTCTTTTTTCAAACGTGTATACATACAGTATATTTTTATTTAAGCTTTCCAAATTTTATATTTTGCATTGCAATTTATTTTTAAACCTTAGCGTCATTCATTACCAATTATTATTTTACTTATTTTTTCTTGCATCCTTAGCTATATTTTCCGTCGTTTTTTATTTTACTCATATTTTCAATGCGTTCTTTGATATTTTCCAGCGTTCAATTTTTTTCTATTTTCACATTTTGACTGAGACAATAGCAAGAGTAAAGAACAACGACCCTACCAGAGGAGATTGGTGTGTGCATGGAGAAAAACTGGACGTGTGAGTGGATGCAAGCTCATTACCATTTAGAATCATGTTGGAGAAGAACGGAACAGCAATTGAGGACGCGTGCTGACTGCGAACAATAAATAACGCCACACATATTAAGCTGATCGGCGTCAACTTAGGGCTCCAGTGGAGGGTTAAAACGTTGTATATATAAACTGACACTTAATGCGTAACCATTGAGTGTCAGATATCTTGACAGGTAAAGCCAGAGTGCACAGCAAGGCAGCGAGCGAAATGCTGATCAGGAGGAGGTTTGGAGTCTATGAAGAAACTAGTCACTTGAATATAATATTAGTAACATCAAACTGTTACCTTGCTGAATGTTTGAACCACGTGCCACAAAGATGGTACAACGGCATAAAAAGGGACGTTTAGACTGTACATCAGGTATGTGTTATTTCTGTTGAGGCAGACGAGATAATGAAAATACCCCGTTGCAGCAGGAAACCCGTTGTAAGAAGAACGTGCTATTTCGAACGATTGACCAATCCCTGAATGCCCACGAGTGCCGTCAGGGCTGTAGTAAAGGGCTGCCAAACGTTCCGGTCAAAAGACACCGAACCAGTCAAATGGCGAAAAGGGAAGCTAAACGTAAGCATGACTTGGAGGAGGCTGAATATGGTCATATATGGTCATATAACACATTACGACCGCCAGCATTTCCTCACGCTTATAGATCGCGGACCCACCAGATTCGCAGGCTGGCAACCATTGCTGCGGCAGGACTCTGCAAGTGTCATCCGCCATTTAGAGTCAGTGTTTTACGAACGAACACCTCCGGAGGAAATCCTTTCTGACATAAATACCGCCTTCTGCAGCAAACAGTTTGAGAGTTTCCTGGACGACTGGCCGGATCCAGCTTCCACTGCGATGCGCGCATGCACCAAGTAGCAATGGCATGACAGAAAGGAGCCACCGAAGTTTTTCAAAAATTGCCAACGGAAAGCCGTGTACAGTCATAGAAGCGGTGTATAGATATGGCACGACACTAAAGGAAAACGTGCCTACTGCAAGTGCACCTGCCAATGCGATCCACACTTATGTGGTATCAGTCAAATTGATCGACGGTGTGTATATGCCTGAACGAAGAAAACTGCATAAACCACGTAGAATGGTATACTCCATCTGCGTGAAACCTCCCCAGGTCACGGATATCATAAGTGAGCATTCTGTATTGGTAGACGGAAAATCGTGCTATATAAGGAATCTCCGTCCTGCTCTTGAAACGATGCCATTGACGAGTGACAGTGAGAATAAATCGTCTGAAAGCGTGTTGTTGATTGTGCCAATACCTGATAATAACGTTGCCAGCTCTGACAACTCTTCTGAGAGGTCCTCCGAGTAAGACGTTCCGGCAATGCCCCTTCGAAGGAGAACCCGAAACAAAATACCGTATCCGCACGGTTATATGTTTGTTCATGAGACCAGAAGGGGACTGTAGCAGGCATAGTGAAGGGAAACATGTGTCGAGGGGCGGAAGTCGTGAACGAAATTTGCAGGCACCTCGATGTGTGAGAGATATGGTGTGTATGATTTCAGTTTGAGAGAAGGCGAGTGACTTGTTCTGTCAAGGGAGGGCATCTTGGAGAAAAGAGGGAGATTTCTCAGGTCACATCGTGTGATACGTGCAATTGTGATAGAACGAACGAAGCGGATACAAGGCAGACAACGACGATAAATACGAAGAAACCGGTCTAGAGTGGAGGGAAACGCTCAATCTGAAACTGGGTCCGACACAAGAGTCACTAATTTCTTTTGACCACAAATGGTTAAGGCAGGAAAGTTAATATGACATTTCTAGATTAGTTCCGATTAGAAATCAGAAAATAAATTCATTACGAATTGTGGATAAATTTCTATTAAGAATTTTCTCAAAGAAGATAATAGCAACACAAAAACAGATGAAATAGTGGAAAAATAAATATTTATGTATCATCTTGAACAAGAAATAATAATAAAAATGTGTATTTACACACTGCCATGTCTCGAATTATACAAACAGCGATGCAGAACCATCCTCAATCTGATTAAACAATATAGCATCATCACTATGGTAGATATTCGTTCTTGAAATTTCTTCTATTAAAGAAAAAACTTTTTCAGTAGATTGATAAATACCGTACATAATATTTAAAAAAATAAATGTTGATATGTTTACTATAAAATGAAAAAAAAAACAAAAAAAAACACTCTAACATAGGAGTTCATGCTGCTCTCGATCGGGGTCTAAGATGCGAATGAAAATCAATAAACTGGAAAAAAAAATCTTTAGATATTTATTACAGTAATGTTAAGGATGTACAAGACCCAAGAACCGCTAATGCGGGTTTACAGGAGGTAATGGACAAATTTTATTGGAATATGTGGGGAAGATAACTATTAATCATGGAAGTTAACAGTTTACGATTGGGAGTTGAATACACAAAGTGTCGCTTCGTTGGAAGGAACTTACAACTCACAAGTTGAAGACGAAGTGAATGATGGTGGTTTGCTCCAGTTGAGTGGCATGTTGTTTTTTTTCCTGAATGTAAGAAATTTTTTGGTTGGAAAATAACTGCTCATCGATAAGAACAAAAAGTGGTTTTTGGACTCTATGAATAACGGAATTTTATGAGTATTTTCTCCTGCCTTTTTATACAAGCTGCACTTATTTTGGAAATGTTTCCCATCGTTTGAAATGGTTTTGTGAAAAAGATATAAATACGATTAAAACTCAACCTTTGTTAAATTGAGAGGTTACTACCGAAATATTTCAATTAATTATATGTGTTTCAATATTGGATAATTGTTAGTGTCAAGGCAATTCATGGTAATTTCAAGGAAGATGGTATATGGAAATGATGAGTGAAATATCAAATATTTCTTTCTAAATTTGGTAAAATAATAAAAGCCATGGATGAAAAGCAGAGGAAAAATAATCAGATAATATATAAGAACTACTTGTTTAGCCATTGAAAATACATTAAAATCTTTACATGATATCGGTAGATATTTTCTAAGTGGGGGGTTTCATTTTTTATGCATAGTGAATTTACTACAGATTTAGTAAATGAAATTGAAAGAATAAGACAAGCTTTGGGGGTGAATATGCCAAAGTACCATGCCAAACATTTGATAAATTAAAAGATCTTCAATCTAGAATCTCTAAAGACATTAAAATAGTTACAAGATATGATGTCCTCCGTACAGAAAATATTAAATTCCAATACAATGATTTATTTTCAAGAATGCGAAAATATTTCTTAAAGAAATATGTTGTGGTAATTTAATATTCCACAGGATGCTACAGTTTAGTGTTTATTTTTAGTTTATTTCAATTTTATTGTATTACAAAATTTGGATCTTTCAGGAATGGGAAATATTCTGAGTTTAGTTTTTGAAACGCATAATTGCGATATGAAATAAAGCATGTTGATTAATTATCAAATATATTTTTCAAAAATGTATTGATTGTTTGGTCCTTCTAAACATATGTGTACCAACACTGGAACATTAGAAAGCATTTCAAATATTTATTCCTATTTTTAATGCAATTCACTTGCACAATTCCCATTGAGACTTAAAATAAAAATGTTCTCAAATATTAAACATAATTTCATGAAACATACTATATATATATATATATATATATATATATATATATATATATATATATATATATATATATATATATATCCCTTCGGGGAAGTGTACATCACTTTATTTTTGTTTTTATCTCCCTTTTTAATTGTAATGGATTGGTTGACTCATCAAAAAATCATTTTAACTTTGTGTATATGTTAACGTAAAGATATTTGGATCATTGTGTAAATTACGAATACTGACAATATTAACTATTGTTTCATAGTGAAATAAGGATTTTTTTAATCATCTGTAAAAAAAAATGAAGTACTCGTAGTTATGACAAAAATCAAAGTTATGAATTAAAGACGTTGTCAAAATTACTCCTTGTCTGAGAATGATTGTTTTTATATGAGTATTTATATACATCGTTGATACCTGATTTTAAATTTTTTAAATTGTTGAAGCATCTTATTATATTTCCGATGCTTTTATACAATGAGATTATTCAAACATACTGCTTCATTGGTTCTGCAGGGTCATCATATTCCTAATATGTTGTGAATAAATTAATTTGTGAATTTAATTAGAAGAGCACGTTAGATTAGGTCTTTCCATGTACATTTGCATTCATAGAAATAAGTTAATATTTATTAGAGTTTTAATGTGCTTTCTCACAACAGATAAAAATTTATAATTAACTAAGTACACGATATTACTGATATGTCCAGGAAAGAGATATATATTGCAGTTTTTTGTCTATATGTAACTAGAAGGTTTATTTTTAATGAATTACAAATTGTGGCACAAGGCTGAAAAGCGGAGGGGTAAAGGCTAGTCAACACTAACTATCTTATACCTAGCTAATCTGATTCACGACCCATTCATACATTACAATTTACCAATTCACCACAAGAACTCGTCCATCAGCAATCAATCCTCCAACCACCATAGTGCCACATCCTCTCAAGGGGAACCTACCAAAACGCGCCCCACACCATGAAAATATAATGATGATATATGTGTAATTTAAAATTCTAATAATGATAATATGAGAGGGGAGGGGAGATGAACCCAATAAAAAAATAAAATTAACACAAAATGCAAACTAAATATAATTGATGTTAGTAGGAGCCGTCCACCCCTCAAAATAGAGAGGCCGCTGTATTCTGCCTAGGGGACAGAATTAAGAAGCGCTCTCGCTAAGGGAGTGGGAAAAGGATAAAATATTATGCGGAATGGGAAAATATAAAGCTGACCCAGTCAAGATAAAAAGAGGACCAAAACAAACTGGGAGGTTGGGAATCTCGACTTGGACCATAACCAAAGAGCAGCCGGGATACAGGCCAGGAACAACACTTACTCACATTAACTAGGTACACTGAAGCTTGTCTAACCTAACCAAGGGAGGGTTCCACAGGAAGCCACCCCGATGTGCTATAGGTTGACCTAAAAAGAAAATCAAGGCTAGCCCCGGTCACACGAACCAAGCTTGCTACTTTTTTACCCACCTTTCGCTGAAGACTGTCGAATGCAATCGTTTTCTATCAGATCTAATCTTCATCTTGAGCTGATGCTCAAAGAATTGGATTAGATGCTGATAAGAAAGACGGTTGCCCCTTCCTCGTCAAAATCGCCATCCTCCATTCGCGTCGTCCAAATCACCATTCGAGCCGTGGCCATCAGCATCAGAAACACCATTCGTTTCTCCCGGAATACGGGGCGACACATTGTCACACGCGTATGCGCGATCCATGGACAAAACGAGCTGTTCTCCCGGGAGCGAGACGAGCCGTCAGCTCGCCGACATGGTCCCATCAAATCAAGGGTCGGACCTGGGGCAATGGTAGAAGGCGTGCGCAGCCGTTTCTTCTAAACCAAGACCACACCGTTCACAGTCTGGCAAATCCGCCAAACCCCATATGAAAGCCTTGTCATTGAGAGGCAGCCGATTCCGAGCCAATCGCCAGGTAAGCGAAAACTCAGGGTTACTGAGGTAATCCGCCGCTGGCGCCCAAGACCAATAGGAGCGATACTCCTCCTCCGACAAGCCGAGCGTATCACGTAGTTTATCCTTCGCGCGACCCTCCACTAAACCACGATAGAAGACCTTCCTAGGCCGTGAAAGGTCACTGGACCGGGGAATGGCCCTCAAGGCCAACCGACACTCGTGGATGAAATCCGACTCATCCCGGAGCCTACAACGGCGCTCGGCCCTCGAGATGGGGGGGACTGATAGTAAGGCTAGGGAAGGCGTCCCTAACAATCCCCTCCAGAATCGGATCTCCCCTAGTCAATGCGCGGCGTAGGAAAGCCAACCTAGAGGCACGGATGTGACTCATAAGGTGCGGCATTCCCAGCCCCCCATGACACGGACGTTTGGTGCAGACTCGTCTGTCGACCCTGTTCACGCGTCCCCTCCATAAAATGGAGGATAGCGATCGCTCGAGCACCTTCCTGCGGTCTTTACAGAGAGGAAGTACGGACAACCGATAAAGAATCAGGGGAAAATGTATGTAACACACACCTCCGCCCTGCCCTTCACGGACAACCGCCGTCGATTCCAAGTCTGACCGGCAGAATCGACCTTTGCACGTACTTCAGACCAATTCTTCTCCAGCTGGAGGTCGGGCCCAAACCACACTCCAAGAATGCGGACAGGACCGTCCGTCCAACCGAAGCGGCCCGGAAGATCGACCCCTTCCAGGCACCTAACCGCAAGCCGGACGACTTGTCGCGGTTTATCTTGGCCCCTGTCACCTTCTCGTACCGATCAAGCGCCTTCTGTACCGCCTCAATGTCGCTGCGGGACGACACGAAAGCAGATACGTCATCGGCGTACGCGGAAACCCTGGCTCGAGACCCTCCAGGCACGGCAATTCCACGTAGGGCCGGACTGCCGGTCTCGTCCTTCAGCCGGCGAAGGAGAGGCTCCAACGCCAAAGCATAAAGGAGAGGCGACAGCGGACAACCCTGACGAACCGACCTAGACAGCACGAACGCGTCCGACAACCTTCCGTTCACCTGTACCACAGCACTGGGGGAGCGATACAGGAGGCTAATCCAGCGGCAGAAGTTGGCTTCGAATCCAGCGGCCTGCAGGACAGTAGCAAGGTAGCGATGGTCAACCCTATCAAATGCCTTGGACTGATCCAAATTGATCAGCGCGGCTTCTTCGTCGTCTTTACACCCTCTATGATCGTGCGGATCAGATGCAGGTTGCTCTGAATTGTTCGGCCCCTCACAGAACAAGTCTGCTCAGGTCCCAACAGAGACTCGGCAACTGACTGCAAACGCTCCTGCAGGATCTTGGCCATAATCTTTAACTCTGTGTTTAGCAGAGTTATGGGCCTGTAATCATCTAGGTTCCCCCACCACCTTTGCCCTTTTTCAACAGAGTGATCACGCCCCTGGTAATCCGATTGGGGATGGACCCCGACCGAAACCAGTTGTTGAACACTGCTGTCAAAATCGGAACAAAGATGTGCGACAGCCTCAAGTACAATTCATAGGGCAAACCATCCAGACCGGGCGACTTGCCTCTGCCGACCTTCTTCAAAACCACGTAGACTTCGCCCTCCGTAATCTCTCCCTCGCAGCTAGCCGCTTCAGTCGGCGAAAGCCGAGGAAAGTCAGCCAAATAGCTGCGAAACTCCTCCTCACGGAGACCAGGCTCCTTGGTAAACCGGTTCCCGAAATGGCGCCGAAACGCCTCGCACATGTCGTCAGTGGCCCGAAGAGTGTGCCCCTCCGGGGATTTGACTTCACGAATGAAACGATCGCCACCTCGACGGACCTCTTCCCTGCGCAGATCTGCGCCCAAGTTCACAGCTTCGGAAGACATCTTACTTAACTTATGTCTAATTACCTGGCCCATGTACCGCTCGCTATTCAAACGATCCAGGGCCGCCCTAGCTAAGGCTATCTCTAGGGGATCCCCCAGCCACCGCCCGGGTGTAACTAGCTTTAAGTGTCTTCACCTTTTCAGCTCTATCTAGAGCGAGCCGTTTGCTGAAATCAGTGGTGAAAGACCTAATCCTAGACTTAAGGCGTTCCCACCACTTATTCCCGATAACCGCCCCCACTAATTCCCGCTGCACTAATCTAGTTAGCTGCTCCCGGAAGTCCTGCCTGTCCAGTAAAGACAGATTGAACTTCCAGTAGCCAGCCATTCTAGGCCTATGATCTAACGCTACACGGGCACAAACGAGTTTGTGGTCCGTGTAGCCTACCCAGTGGAACGTAGGGCAATCTAGCAGATCTATGTCGGCTCTTCTAACTAACATTCTGTCAAGGTAGCTAACCACCTTGTCAGAAGGCCAACTAAGAGCCCACGTCCACATTCCCCCGGGATGATCGACCCGGTATCTATCGACGAGACCATAATCGTCGATCAGATCAACCAGGCTACGATCGTCCCTTCTCCCACTAGCACCCCGCCCCCTGTCTAAGTCGGGGTCCAGAATGGCATTCCAGTCCCCCATTAAAACTAGGCGCGTTGAATCAACCAGGAACGGCCCCAACCGCCGAAAAAACGAGACCCGCTCCTCCTGGTCATTGGGCGCATAAACCGCAACGACTCGGAACGAACCACTTTTCACGGCAATATCGGCCACGATCAACCGGCCCTCGGCATCGGTATGCACAAGGTCCACCTTCGCATCAAGAGTCCGTCTGACAAGCAAAGAAACTCCTCTGGCAAACCGGTCCCCATATGCTGAATAGACAACAAAGTCATCCTCCAGCACACACGCATCGGCACTGCAAACAAAGTGGGTCTCTTCGATCGCGGCGACATCCACATCCAGGGACAGAAGGTCCCGGAGCAGGCGGGCAGCCTTACCCCGATCCCTTAAGCCCCTCACATTCAGAGTCGCTAACTTGGTTTCCATTTTTTAGGCCTGCAAAAAAAAGAGAAGAATAAGCGCAAAAAACCTATTCACATACAGGGCGGAAATCTGAGGGTGAAAGGACCCCGACGGATTGTCCCAGGCTTCCCGTGCCCAACTCTGTCGTCATCCGACCATCCGGGACAATTCCGCCAACGTCCGTTGGGTATGTAAGTTTTAAAGCTCTATATAACGAGGGATGGAGACGAATGGGGACCCTCGCCGAACAAAAAACAATGTAGCTTAATCAAGTCATCAGACCCGAGTTCAACTACTCTTATACCAGGAAATGCCTCTCGGGCCTCGAAGAGGTGAGTCCACACTTTAATTTGCTTTCCGTGTCCCTAATGAGGGCTATAACCCCCAGGAGCTTTCAGGAAGTTTCTTGGGTCTTCTACAGACTTGCCGTCGACCGAGGTCAACTTAAGTAAAGGGCCCAATAGGGATTTTTTTGCGGGAGGAGACGTTTTGTCCAATTCCCCTTGTCAACCTTGCAAATATCCTCCACTTTGCTAAAGAGTCTTTTTTTCTTTTCCCCCTTATCCGGGGGTGGTGGGGTGGGAGCAGATGAAGAAGGGAAGGTTGGGAAGGTTGGGAAGTTTGGGGAGTTGATACATTAGGAGCTGAGGGAGTCGGAGTTTGAGGAGGTGTGGGCGTGCTGGGTGGGAGTGGAACACGAGAAAGGGAAGGGGGGCGACTCCTCTCAGCAGTGGTGTCTTTTACTTCTTTTGCTGGAGAAGCAGGGGCAGAGTTAATTTTTTTCTCACTGCTTGGTTCCGAGTGTTTCTGCTTGGGCGGTTCCTCCTCTTCGTCCTCTTCCTCCCGGCTCCTTTTTTTTGAAGAGGCCCGGGCTGGAGGTCTTTCCTCCACTTCCATGCTGTCGTCTTTCACAGGACTTTTTGGAGTCTGTTGGATCTGTTGCTGTTGCTGCTGCTGCTGCGCTGAATTCTTCTTGGACGGTTGTTGCTGCTGCTTTTGCTGTTTCTGTGGGACCTCCTTTTGCGGAGACGCGGGACCCGTTTTTGTTTACGTCCCTTGTTAACTACTTCCTTCCATTCTCCTGGGGTCTTGCTGGGTTCAGTGGGCGTTGTTAATGTCACTTGCGAGGGTTGCGGGGTCACCTTCTTGCCGGGACACGCCTTAGCCATGTGTCCCAGCACCCCACATACCCAGCAGTAAGGCTTACGCCCCTCCACCACCACCAGCATGCGTCTGTCGCGACACAGGATGACATTAGGGAACCTCTTTGAAATTTTTTTTTTGTTCAGGGTTATTTCTACAATTACGTCCCCTGTCGCGATTCCCGTCTTACTCGTAACTGCTGACACTTTCTCCACACTTCCATATTGGGCGAAAAAATGCCCCTATCTGGTCTTCAGAGACGTGTACGGGCACCCCATGCACCGTGATGTTTGTTCTCCTGGTGCCCATATATTCTGTTTGCAATCTAAGAGTTTTTTGATGTCAGCACACAGCCGGCCAGTTTTTTTGCTTCTTCTTCTGAGGACATTAGTAAATCCCACATTGCCCTTGACCTTCTTGCCAGGATTTTCGGAACAATGTTGAGATTCTTAATGGTTTCTTCCATCGTTTCCCTACTGACACCGATTAAGTTCCGATTCTTAATATCGGCTGTCAGCAGGGATATAGTTCTCACATCTATCGCGTTCAACGCTTCTTCTGTAGTGAGGATTTCATTTTTTTTTGATGAATTCCTCGTTTTTAATTCTCAATTCTGCGTAATAGTTCGCATCTTTTTTCGCCTATTTTCGTTCCAGGCCGTTTTTTCCTTTGTCACCGGTGGTTCCGTGTCCGGTGTATTGTTTGAGTTTTGACTCCGCCATAACAGTAAACTATTATGACGGAGGAACCGATTCGTTTTTTTTTTTTTTTTTTTTTCTTTTTTTGGAAGAATCCACAATCACGTAATAATTTTTCCAACAAAAGTATTCAAAAACGAAATCAACTAAAGAAAACCAGACCGATATCCGGTGCAAATAATAAGCAAAACAAACAAACAGAAACAAAATTAATGAATAAAGAAAAGAGGGGGAGGGTCTTGGCAAAAAACCAAATGTAAAATATACAAACACAAAATATAGAAACTGAAAAAATATACAAACACAAAATATACAAGGTGAAAAAAAAATATACAAACACAAAAACCAAGCTGAAAAAATGTAAGAAAGGGTTTAAACAAAAGAGTTAGAAAAAATGCTCAAATCTTAAAAGACTTATCTCAACAACTGATGCTGGACAAAAACAACTAGTAACACCTCTGATACACCGTGTATAACTAGTGTTGGGTATATGTAACTAGGATATTTATTTGTAAAAATACATAAATTGTGGCACAAGGCCGAAAGGGAGGGGTAGAGGCTGGTCTTCACTAACTATCTTATACCTAGCTAATCTGATTCACGACCCATTCATACGTTACAATTAACCCATTCACCACAAGAACTTGTCCATCACCACTCAATCCTTCATGCACCATAATACCAGATTCTCACAAGGGGGACCTACCAAAAACGCGCCCCAAACCATAAAAATTGGATGATGAAAAATATTCTATACATAAAAATCTAATAATGATACAATGAGAGGGGAGGGAGATGAACCCCGAAAATAACTAAAAATATACACAAAATACAAAATAAACATAACGTATGTTAGTAGGGACCGTCCAACCCTCAAAACAGAGAGGCCGCTGTATTCTGCCCAGAGGACAAAATCAAGAAGCGCTCTCGCTAAGGGAGTGGGAAAGGATAAAATATTATGCCGGAATGGGTAATATAAAACTGACCCAGTCAAGATAAAAAGAGGACCAAAACAAACTGGGGAGGTTGGGAATCTCGACTTGGACCATAACCAAAGAGCAGCCGGGATACAGGCCAGGAACAACACTTACTCACATTAACTAGGTACACTGAAGCTTGTCTAACCTAACCAAGGGGAGGGTTCCACAGGAAGCCACCCCGATGTGCTATAGGTTGACTTAAAAAAGAAAATCAAGGCTAGCCCCGGTCACACGAACCAGGCTTGCTACTTTTACCCACCTTTCGCTGAAGACTGTCGAATGCAATCGTTTTCTATCAGATCTAATCTTCATCTTGAGCTGATGCTCAAAGAATTGGATTAGATGCTGATAAGAAAGACGGTTGCCCCGCAAGACTTCCTCCATTCGCGTCGTCCAAATCACCATTCGAGCCGTGGCCATCAGCATCAGAAACACCATTCGTTTCTCCCCGGAATACGGGGGCGACACATTGTCACACGCGTATGCGCGATCCATGGACACTAGCTGTTCGGGGAGCGAGACGAGCCGTCAGCTCGCCGACATGGTCCCATAAGGGGCGGACCCGGGGGCAATGGTAGAAGGCGTGCGCAGCCGTTTCTTCTAAACCAAGACCACACCGTTCACAGTCTGGCAAATCCGCCAAACCCCATATGAAAGCCTTGTCATTGAGAGGCAGCCGATTCCGAGCCAATCGCCAGGTAAGCGAAAACTCAGGGTTACTGAGGTAATCCGCCGCTGGCGCCAAGACCAATAGGGCGATACTCCTCCTCCGACAAGCCGAGCGTATCACGTAGTTTATCCTTCGCGCGACCCTCCACTAAACCACGATAGAAGACCTTCCTAGGCCGTGAAAGGTCACTGGACCGGGGAATGGCCCTCAAGGCCAACCGACACTCGTGGATGAAATCCGACTCATCCCGGAGCCTACAACGGCGCTCGGCCCTCGAGATGGGGGGACTGATAGTAAGGCTAGGGAAGGCGTCCCTAACAATCCCCTCCAGAATCGGATCTCCCCTAGTCAATGCGCGGCGTAGGAAAAGCCAACCTAGAGGCACGGATGTGACTCATAAGGTGCGGCATTCCCAGCCCCCATGACACGGACGTTTGGTGCAGACTCGTCTGTCGACCCTGTTCACGCGTCCCTCCATAAAATGGAGGATAGCGATCGCTCGAGCACCTTCCTGCGGTCTTTACAGAGAGGAAGTACGGACAACCGATAAAGAATCAGGGGAAAATGTATGTAACACACACCTCCGCCCTGCCCTTCACGGACAACCGCCGTCGATTCCAAGTCTGACCGGCAGAATCGACCTTTGCACGTACTTCAGACCAATTCTTCTCCAGCTGGAGGTCGGGCCCAAACCACACTCCAAGAATGCGGACAGGACCGTCCGTCCAACCGAAGCGGCCCGGAAGATCGACCCCTTCCAGGCACCTAACCGCAAGCCGGACGACTTGTCGCGGTTTATCTTGGCCCCTGTCACCTTCTCGTACCGATCAAGCGCCTTCTGTACCGCCTCAATGTCGCTGCGGGACGACACGAAAGCAGATACGTCATCGGCGTACGCGGAAACCCTGGCTCGAGACCCTCCAGGCACGGCAATTCCACGTAGGGCCGGACTGCCGGTCTCGTCCTTCAGCCGGCGAAGGAGAGGCTCCAACGCCAAAGCATAAAGGAGAGGCGACAGCGGACAACCCTGACGAACCGACCTAGACAGCACGAACGCGTCCGACAACCTTCCGTTCACCTGTACCACAGCACTGGGGGAGCGATACAGGAGGCTAATCCAGCGGCAGAAGTTGGCTTCGAATCCAGCGGCCTGCAGGACAGTAGCAAGGTAGCGATGGTCAACCCTATCAAATGCCTTGGACTGATCCAAATTGATCAGCGCGGCTTCTTCGTCGTCTTTACACCCTCTATGATCGTGCGGATCAGATGCAGGTTGCTCTGAATTGTTCGGCCCCTCACAGAACAAGTCTGCTCAGGTCCCAACAGAGACTCGGCAACTGACTGCAAACGCTCCTGCAGGATCTTGGCCATAATCTTTAACTCTGTGTTTAGCAGAGTTATGGGCCTATAATCATCTAGGTTCCCCCACCACCTTTGCCCTTTTTCAACAGAGTGATCACGCCCCTGGTAATCCGATTGGGGATGGACCCCGACCGAAACCAGTTGTTGAACACTGCTGTCAAAATCGGAACAAAGATGTGCGACAGCCTCAAGTACAATTCATAGGGCAAACCATCCAGACCGGGCGACTTGCCTCTGCCGACCTTCTTCAAAACCACGTAGACTTCGCCCTCCGTAATCTCTCCCCCTCGCAGCTAGCCGCTTCAGTCGGCGAAAGCCGAGGAAAGTCAGCCAAATAGCTGCGAAACTCCTCCTCACGGAGACCAGGCTCCTTGGTAAACCGGTTCCCGAAATGGCGCCGAAACGCCTCGCACATGTCGTCAGTGGCCCGAAGAGTGTGCCCCTCCGGGGATTTGACTTCACGAATGAAACGATCGCCACCTCGACGGACCTCTTCCCTGCGCAGATCTGCGCCCAAGTTCACAGCTTCGGAAGACATCTTACTTAACTTATGTCTAATTACCTGGCCCATGTACCGCTCGCTATTCAAACGATCCAGGGCCGCCCTAGCTGAGGCTATCTCTAGGGGATCCCCCAGCCACCGCCCGGGTGTAACTAGCTTTAAGTGTCTTCACCTTTTCAGCTCTATCTAGAGCGAGCCGTTTGCTGAAATCAGTGGTGAAAGACCTAATCCTAGACTTAAGGCGCTCCCACCACTTATTCCCGATAACCGCCCCTACTAATTCCTGCCTGTCCAGTAAAGACAGATTGAACTTCCAGTAGCCAGCCATTCTAGGCCTATGATCTAACGCTACACGGGCACAAACGAGTTTGTGGTCCGTGTAGCCTACCCAGTGGAACGTAGGGCAATCTAGCAGATCTATGTCGGCTCTTCTAACTAACATTCTGTCAAGGTAGCTAACCACCTTGTCAGAAGGCCAACTAAGAGCCCACGTCCACATGTTCCCCCCGGGATGATCGACCCGGTATCTATCGACGAGACCATAATCGTCGATCAGATCAACCAGGCTACGATCGTCCCTTCTCCCACTAGCACCCCGCCCCCTGTCTAAGTCGGGGTCCAGAACGGCATTCCAGTCCCCCATTAAAACTAGGCGCGTTGAATCAACCAGGAACGGCCCCAACCGCCGAAAAAACGAGACCCGCCTCCTCCTGGTCATTGGGCGCATAAACCGCAACGACTCGGAACGAACCACTTTTCACGGCAATATCGGCCACGATCAACCGGCCCTCGGCATCGGTATGCACAAGGTCCACCTTCGCATCAAGAGTCCGTCTGACAAGCAAAGAAACTCCTCTGGCAAACCGGTCCCCATATGCTGAATAGACAACAAAGTCATCCTCCAGCACACACGCATCGGCACTGCAAACAAAGTGGGTCTCTTCGATCGCGGCGACATCCACATCCAGGGACAGAAGGTCCCGGAGCAGGCGGGCAGCCTTACCCCGATCCCTTAAGCCCCTCACATTCAGAGTCGCTAACTTGGTTTCCATTTTTAGGCCTGCAAAAAAAAAAAGAGAAGAATAAGCGCAAAAACCTATTCACATACGGGGCGGAAATCTGAGGGTGAAAGGACCCCGACGGATTGTCCCAGGCTTCCCGTGCCCAACTCTGTCGTCATCCGACCATCCGGGACAATTCCGCCAACGTCCGTTGGGTATGTAAGTTTTAAAGCTCTATATAACGAGGGATGGAGACGAATGGGGACCCTCGCCGAACAAAAACAATGTAGCTTAATCAAGTCATCAGACCCGAGTTCAACTACTCTTATACCAGGAAATGCCTCTCGGGCTTCGAAGAGGTGAGTCCACACTTTAATTTGCTTTCCCGTGTCCCTAATGAGGGCTATAACCCCAGGAGCTTTCGGGAAGTTTCTTGGGTCTTCTACAGACTTGCCGTCGACCGAGGTCAACTTAAGTAAAGGGCCCAATAGGGATTTTTTGCGGGAGGAGACGTTTTTGTCCAATTCCCCCTTATCAACCTTGCAAATATCCTCCACTTTGCTAAAGAGTCTTTTTTTCTTTTTCCCCTTATCCGGGGGGTGGTGGGGTGGGAGCAGATGAAGAAGGGGAAGGTTGGGAAGTTTGGGAAGTTTGGGGAGTTGATACATTAGGAGCTGAGGGAGTCGGAGTTTGAGGAGGTGTGGGCGTGCTGGGTGGGAGTGGAACACGAGAAAGGGAAGGGGGGCGACTCCTCTCAGCAGTGGTGTCTTTTACTTCTTTTTTGCTGGAGAAGCAGGGGCAGAGTTAATTTTTCCCTCACTGCTTGGTTCCGAGTGTTTCTGCTTGGGCGGTTCCTCCTCTTCGTCCTCTTCCTCCCGGCTCCTTTTTAAGGAAGAGGCCCGGGCTGGAGGTCTTTCCTCCACTTCCATGCTGTCGTCTTTCACAGGACTTTTTGGAGTCTGTTGGATCTGTTGCTGTTGCTGCTGCTGCTGCGCTGAATTCTTCTTGGACGGTTGTTGCTGCTGCTTTTGCTGTTTCTGTGGGACCTCCTTTTGCGGAGACGCGGGACCCGTTTTTTGTTTACGTCCCTTGTTAACTACTTCCTTCCATTCTCCTGGGGTCTTGCTGGGTTCAGTGGGCGTTGTTAATGTCACTTGCGAGGGTTGCGGGGTCACCTTCTTGCCGGGACACGCCTTAGCCATGTGTCCCAGCACCCCACATACCCAGCAGTAAGGCTTACGCCCCTCCACCACCACCAGCATGCGTCTGTCGCGACACAGGATGACATTAGGAACCTCTTTGAAATTTTTTTGGTTCAGGGTTATTTCTACAATTACGTCCCCTGTCGCGATTCCCGTCTTACTCGTAACTGCTGACACTTTCTCCACACTTCCATATTGGGCGAAAAATGCCCCTATCTGGTCTTCAGAGACGTGTACGGGCACCCCATGCACCGTGATATTTGTTCTCCTGGTGCCCATATATTCTGTTTGCAATCTAAGAGTTTTTGATGTCAGCACACAGCCGGCCAGTTTTTTGGCTTCTTCTTCTGAGGACATTAGTAAATCCCACATTGCCCTTGACCTTCTTGCCAGGATTTTCGGAACAATGTTGAGATTCTTAATGGTTTCTTCCATCGTTTCCCTACTGACACCGATTAAGTTCCGATTCTTAATATCGGCTGTCAGCAGGGATATAGTTCTCACATCTATTGCGTTTAATGCTTCTTCTGTAGTGAGGATTTCATTTTTTTGATGAATTCCTCGTTTTTAATTCTCAATTCTGCATAATAGTTCGCATCTTTTTTCGGCCTATTTTCGTTCCAGGCCGTTTTTTCCTTTGTCACCGGTGGTTCCGTGTCCGGTGTATTGTTTGGTTTTGACTCCGCCATAACAGTAAACTATTATGACGGAGGAACCGATTCGTTTTTTTTTTTTGTTTTCTTCTTTTTAGGAAGAATCCACAATCACGTAATAATTTTTCCAACAAAAGTATTCAAAAACGAAATCAACTAAAGAAAACCAGACCGAGATCCGGTGCAAATAATAAGCAAAACAAACAAACAGAAACAAAATTAATGAATAAAGAAAAGAGGGGGGAGGGTCTTGGCAAAAACCAAATGAAAAATATACAAACACAAAATATAGAAACTGAAAAAAATATACAAACACAAAATATACAAACTGAAAAAAAATATACAAACACAAAAACCAAGCTGAAAAATGTAAGAAAGGGTTTAAACAAAAGAGTTAGAAAAAATACTCAAATCTTCAAAGACTTATCTCAACAACTAATGCTGGACAAAAACAACTAGTAACACCTCTGATACACCGTGTATAACTAGTGTTGGGTATATGTAACTAGGATATTTATTTGTAATATATACAAATTGTGGCACAAGGCCGAAAGGGGAGGGGTAGAGGCTGGTCTTCACTAACTATCTTATACCTAGCTAATCTGATTCACGACCCATTCATACGTTACAATTAACCCATTCACCACAAGAACATGTCCATCACCACTCAATCCTTCATGCACCATAATACCAGATTCTCACAAGGGGACCTACCAAAACGCGCCCCAAACCATAAAAATTGGATGATGAAAATATTCTATACATAAAAATCTAATAATGATACAATGAGAGGGAGGAGATGAACCCCGAAAATAACTAAAATATAACACAAAATTCAAAATAAACATAACATATGTTAGTAGGGACCGTCCAACCCTCAAAACAGAGAGGCCGCTGTATTCTGCCCAAAGGGCAAAATCAAGAAGCGCTCTCGCTAAGGGAGTGGGAAAGGATAAAATATTATGCCGGAATGGGTAATATAAAACTGACCCAGTCAAGATAAAAAGAGGACCAAAACAAACTGGGGAGGTTGGGAATCTCGACTTGGACCATAACCAAAGAGCAGCCGGGATACAGGCCAGGAACAACACTTACTCACATTAACTAGGTACACTGAAGCTTGTCTAACCTAACCAAGGGAGGGTTCCACAGGAAGCCACCCCGATGTGCTATAGGTTGACTTAAAAAAAAAAATCAAGGCTAGCCCCGGTCACACGAACCAGGCTTGCTACTTTTACCCACCTTTCGCTGAAGACTGTCGAATGCAATCGTTTTCTATCAGATCTAATCTTCATCTTGAGCTGATGCTCAAAGAATTGGATTAGATGCTGATAAGAAAGACGGTTGCCCCGCAAGACTTCCTCCATTCGCGTCGTCCAAATCACCATTCGAGCCGTGGCCATCAGCATCAGAAACACCATTCGTTTCTCCCCGGAATACGGGGGCGACACATTGTCACACGCGTATGCGCGATCCATGGACACTAGCTGTTCGGGAGCGAGACGAGCCGTCAGCTCGCCGACATGGTCCCATAAGGGGCGGACCCGGGGCAATGGTAGAAGGCGTGCGCAGCCGTTTCTTCTAAACCAAGACCACACCGTTCACAGTCTGGCAAATCCGCCAAACCCCATATGAAAGCCTTGTCATTGAGAGGCAGCCGATTCCGAGCCAATCGCCAGGTAAGCGAAAACTCAGGGTTACTGAGGTAATCCGCCGCTGGCGCCCAAGACCAATAGGAGCGATACTCCTCCTCCGACAAGCCGAGCGTATCACGTAGTTTATCCTTCGCGCGACCCTCCACTAAACCACGATAGAAGACCTTCCTAGGCCGTGAAAGGTCACTGGACCGGGAATGGCCCTCAAGGCCAACCGACACTCGTGGATGAAATCCGACTCATCCCGGAGCCTACAACGGCGCTCGGCCCTCGAGATGGGGGGACTGATAGTAAGGCTAGGGAAGGCGTCCCTAACAATCCCCTCCAGAATCGGATCTCCCCTAGTCAATGCGCGGCGTAGGAAAGCCAACCTAGAGGCACGGATGTGACTCATAAGGTGCGGCATTCCCAGCCCCCATGACACGGACGTTTGGTGCAGACTCGTCTGTCGACCCTGTTCACGCGTCCCCTCCATAAAATGGAGGATAGCGATCGCTCGAGCACCTTCCTGCGGTCTTTACAGAGAGGAAGTACGGACAACCGATAAAGAATCAGGGGAAAATGTATGTAACACACACCTCCGCCCTGCCCTTCACGGACAACCGCCGTCGATTCCAAGTCTGACCGGCAGAATCGACCTTTGCACGTACTTCAGACCAATTCTTCTCCAGCTGGAGGTCGGGCCCAAACCACACTCCAAGAATGCGGACAGGACCGTCCGTCCAACCGAAGCGGCCCGGAAGATCGACCCCTTCCAGGCACCTAACCGCAAGCCGGACGACTTGTCGCGGTTTATCTTGGCCCCTGTCACCTTCTCGTACCGATCAAGCGCCTTCTGTACCGCCTCAATGTCGCTGCGGGACGACACGAAAGCAGATACGTCATCGGCGTACGCGGAAACCCTGGCTCGAGACCCTCCAGGCACGGCAATTCCACGTAGGGCCGGACTGCCGGTCTCGTCCTTCAGCCGGCGAAGGAGAGGCTCCAACGCCAAAGCATAAAGGAGAGGCGACAGCGGACAACCCTGACGAACCGACCTAGACAGCACGAACGCGTCCGACAACCTTCCGTTCACCTGTACCACAGCACTGGGGGAGCGATACAGGAGGCTAATCCAGCGGCAGAAGTTGGCTTCGAATCCAGCGGCCTGCAGGACAGTAGCAAGGTAGCGATGGTCAACCCTATCAAATGCCTTGGACTGATCCAAATTGATCAGCGCGGCTTCTTCGTCGTCTTTTACACCCTCTATGATCGTGCGGATCAGATGCAGGTTGCTCTGAATTGTTCGGCCCCTCACAGAACAAGTCTGCTCAGGTCCCAACAGAGACTCGGCAACTGACTGCAAACGCTCCTGCAGGATCTTGGCCATAATCTTTAACTCTGTGTTTAGCAGAGTTATGGGCCTATAATCATCTAGGTTCCCCCCACCACCTTTGCCCTTTTTCAACAGAGTGATCACGCCCCTGGTAATCCGATTGGGGATGGACCCCGACCGAAACCAGTTGTTGAACACTGCTGTCAAAATCGGAACAAAGATGTGCGACAGCCTCAAGTACAATTCATAGGGCAAACCATCCAGACCGGGCGACTTGCCTCTGCCGACCTTCTTCAAAACCACGTAGACTTCGCCCTCCGTAATCTCTCCCTCGCAGCTAGCCGCTTCAGTCGGCGAAAGCCGAGGAAAGTCAGCCAAATAGCTGCGAAACTCCTCCTCACGGAGACCAGGCTCCTTGGTAAACCGGTTCCCGAAATGGCGCCGAAACGCCTCGCACATGTCGTCAGTGGCCCGAAGAGTGTGCCCCTCCGGGGATTTGACTTCACGAATGAAACGATCGCCACCTCGACGGACCTCTTCCCTGCGCAGATCTGCGCCCAAGTTCACAGCTTCGGAAGACATCTTACTTAACTTATGTCTAATTACCTGGCCCATGTACCGCTCGCTATTCAAACGATCCAGGGCCGCCCTAGCTGAGGCTATCTCTAGGGGATCCCCCCAGCCACCGCCCGGGTGTAACTAGCTTTAAGTGTCTTCACCTTTTCAGCTCTATCTAGAGCGAGCCGTTTGCTGAAATCAGTGGTGAAAGACCTAATCCTAGACTTAAGGCGTTCCCACCACTTATTCCCGATAACCGCCCCCACTAATTCCCGCTGCACTAATCTAGTTAGCTGCTCCCGGAAGTCCTGCCTGTCCAGTAAAGACAGATTGAACTTCCAGTAGCCAGCCATTCTAGGCCTATGATCTAACGCTACACGGGCACAAACGAGTTTGTGGTCCGTGTAGCCTACCCAGTGGAACGTAGGGCAATCTAGCAGATCTATGTCGGCTCTTCTAACTAACATTCTGTCAAGGTAGCTAACCACCTTGTCAGAAGGCCAACTAAGAGCCCACGTCCACATATTTCCCCCGGGATGATCGACCCGGTATCTATCGACGAGACCATAATCGTCGATCAGATCAACCAGGCTACGATCGTCCCTTCTCCCACTAGCACCCCGCCCCTGTCTAAGTCGGGGTCCAGAACGGCATTCCAGTCCCCCATTAAAACTAGGCGCGTTGAATCAACCAGGAACGGCCCCAACCGCCGAAAAAACGAGACCCGCTCCTCCTGGTCATTGGGCGCATAAACCGCAACGACTCGGAACGAACCACTTTTCACGGCAATATCGGCCACGATCAACCGGCCCTCGGCATCGGTATGCACAAGGTCCACCTTCGCATCAAGAGTCCGTCTGACAAGCAAAGAAACTCCTCTGGCAAACCGGTCCCCATATGCTGAATAGACAACAAAGTCATCCTCCAGCACACACGCATCGGCACTGCAAACAAAAAGGGTCTCTTCGATCGCGGCGACATCCACATCCAGGGACAGAAGGTCCCGGAGCAGGCGGGCAGCCTTACCCCGATCCCTTAAGCCCCTCACATTCAGAGTCGCTAACTTGGTTTCCATTTTTTAGGCCTGCAAAAAAAGAGAAGAATAAGCGCAAAAAACCTATTCACATACAGGGCGGAAATCTGAGGGTGAAAGGACCCCGACGGATTGTCCCAGGCTTCCCGTGCCCAACTCTGTCGTCATCCGACCATCCGGGACAATTCCGCCAACGTCCGTTGGGTATGTAAGTTTTAAAGCTCTATATAACGAGGGATGGAGACGAATGGGGACCCTCGCCGAACAAAAACAATGTAAGCTTAATCAAGTCATCAGACCCGAGTTCAACTACTCTTATACCAGGAAATGCCTCTCGGGCTTCGAAGAGGTGAGTCCACACTTTAATTTGCTTTCCCGTGTCCCTAATGAGGGCTATAACCCCAGGAGCTTTCAGGAAGTTTCTTGGGTCTTCTACAGACTTGCCGTCGACCAAGGTCAACTTAAGTAAAGGGCCCAATAGGGATTTTTTTGCGGGAGGAGACGTTTTTGTCCAATTCCCCTTATCAACCTTGCAAATATCCTCCACTTTGCTAAAGAGTCTTTTTTTTTTTTTTCCCTTATCCGGGGTGGTGGGGTGGGAGCAGATGAAGAAGGGGAAGGTTGGGAAGTTTGGGAAGTTTGGGGGAGTTGATACATTAGGAGCTGAGGGAGTCGGAGTTTGAGGAGGTGTGGGCGTGCTGGGTGGGAGTGGAACACGAGAAAGGGAAGGGGGCGACTCCTCTCAGCAGTGGTGTCTTTTACTTCTTTTGCTGGAGAAGCAGGGGCAGAGTTAATTTTTTCTCACTGCTTGGTTCCGAGTGTTTCTGCTTGGGCGGTTCCTCCTCTTCGTCCTCTTCCTCCCGGCCCTTTTTAAGGAAGAGGCCCGGGCTGGAGGTCTTTCCTCCACTTCCATGCTGTCGTCTTTCACAGGACTTTTTGGAGTCTGTTGGATCTGTTGCTGTTGCTGCTGCTGCTGCGCTGAATTCTTCTTGGACGGTTGTTGCTGCTGCTTTTGCTGTTTCTGTGGGACCTCCTTTTGCGGAGACGCGGGACCCGTTTTTTGTTTACGTCCCTTGTTAACTACTTCCTTCCATTCTCCTGGGGTCTTGCTGGGTTCAGTGGGCGTTGTTAATGTCACTTGCGAGGGTTGCGGGGTCACCTTCTTGCCGGGACACGCCTTAGCCATGTGTCCCAGCACCCCACATACCCAGCAGTAAGGCTTACGCCCCTCCACCACTACCAGCATGCGTCTGTCGCGACACAGGATGACATTAGGAACCTCTTTGAAATTTTTTTGGTTCAGGGTTATTTCTACAATTACGTCCCCTGTCGCGATTCCCGTCTTACTCGTAACTGCTGACACTTTCTCCACACTTCCATATTGGGCGAAAAATGCCCCTATCTGGTCTTCAGAGACGTGTACGGGCACCCCATGCACCGTGATGTTTGTTCTCCTGGTGCCCATATATTCTGTTTGCAATCTAAGAGTTTTTGATGTCAGCACACAGCCGGCCAGTTTTTTGGCTTCTTCTTCTGAGGACATTAGTAAATCCCACATTGCCCTTGATCTTCTTGCCAGGATTTTCGGAACAATGTTGAGATTCTTAATGGTTTCTTCCATCGTTTCCCTACTGACACCGATTAATTTCCGATTCTTAATATCGGCTGTCAGCAGGGATATAGTTTTCACATCTATCGCGTTCAACGCTTCTTCTGTAGTGAGGATTTCATTTTTTTTGATGAATTCCTCGTTTTTAATTCTCAATTCTGCGTAATAGTTCGCATCTTTTTTCGGCCTATTTTCGTTCCAGGCCGTTTTTTCCTTTGTCACCGGTGGTTCCGTGTCCGGTGTATTGTTTGGTGTTGACTCCGCCATAACAGTAAACTATTATGACGGAGGAACCGATTCGTTTTTTTTTTTTCTTTTTTTGTTTTCTTCTTTTTAGGAAGAATCCACAATCACGTAATAATTTTTCCAACAAAAGTATTCAAAAACGAAATCAACTAAAGAAAACCAGACCGAGATCCGGTGCAAATAATAAGCAAAACAAACAAACAGAAACAAAATTAATGAATAAAGAAAAGAGGGGAGGGTCTTGGCAAAAAACCAAATGAAAAATATACAAACACAAAATATAGAAACTGAAAAAATATACAAACACAAAATATACAAACTGAAAAAAAATATACAAACACAAAAAACAAGCTGAAAAATGTAAGAAAGGGTTTAAACAAAAGAGTTAGAAAAAATACTCAAATCTTCAAAGACTTATCTCAACAACTAATGCTGGACAAAAACAACTAGTAACACCTCTGATACACCGTGTATAACTAGTGTTGGGTATATGTAACTAGGATATTTATTATGTAAAAATACATAATTGTGGCACAAGGCCGAAA
This sequence comes from Acanthosepion pharaonis, assembly GCA_903632075.3. Lineage (NCBI taxonomy): Eukaryota > Metazoa > Mollusca > Cephalopoda > Sepiida > Sepiidae > Acanthosepion > Acanthosepion pharaonis. Next base: position 1,895 of record CAHIKZ030001061.1, on the reverse strand, counting down.
TGGGAGGGGGTGTAGGCTGGTCTTCACTAACTATCTTATACCTAGCTAATCTGATTCACGACCCATTCATACGTTACAATTAACCCATTCACCACAAGAACATGTCCATCACCACTCAATCCTTCATGCACCATAATACCAGATTCTCACCAGGGGACCTACCAAAACGCGCCCCAAAACCATAAAAATTGGATGATGAAAAATATTCTATACATAAAAATCTAATAATGATACAATGAGAGGAGGAGATGAACCCCGAAAATAACTAAAATATACACAAAATACAAAATAAACATAACGTATGTTAGTAGGGACCGTCCAACCTCAAAACAGAGAGGCCACTGTATTCTGCCCAGAGGACAAAATCAAGAAGCGCTCTCGCTAAGGGAGTGGGAAAGGATAAAATATTATGCCGGAATGGGTAATATAAAACTGATCCAGTCAAGATAAAAGAGGACCAAAACAAACTGGGAGGTTGGGAATCTCGACTTGGACCATAACCAAAGAGCAGCCGGGATACAGGCCAGGAACAACACTTACTCACATTAACTAGGTACACTGAAGCTTGTCTAACCTAACCAAGGGAGGGTTCCACAGGAAGCCACCCCGATGTGCTATAGGTTGACTTAAAAAAGAAAATCAAGGCTAGCCCCGGTCACACGAACCAGGCTTGCTACTTTTACCCACCTTTCGCTGAAGACTGTCGAATGCAATCGTTTTCTATCAGATCTAATCTTCATCTTGAGCTGATGCTCAAAGAATTGGATTAGATGCTGATAAGAAAGACGGTTGCCCTGCAAGACTTCCTCCATTCGCGTCGTCCAAATCACCATTCGAGCCGTGGCCATCAGCATCAGAAACACCATTCGTTTCTCCCCGGAATACAGGGGGACACATTGTCACACGCGTATGCGCGATCCATGGACACTAGCTGTTCGGGAGCGAGACGAGCCGTCAGCTCGCCGACATGGTCCCATAAGGGGCGGACCCGGGGGCAATGGTAGAAGGCGTGCGCAGCCGTTTCTTCTAAAACCAAGACCACACCGTTCACAGTCTGGCAAATCCGCCAAACCCCATATGAAAGCCTTGTCATTGAGAGGCAGCCGATTCCGAGCCAATCGCCAGGTAAGCGAAAACTCAGGGTTACTGAGGTAATCCGCCGCTGGCGCCCAAGACCAATAGGAGCGATACTCCTCCTCCGACAAGCCGAGCGTATCACGTAGTTTATCCTTCGCGCGACCCTCCACTAAACCACGATAGAAGACCTTCCTAGGCCGTGAAAGGTCACTGGACCGGGAATGGCCCTCAAGGCCAACCGACACTCGTGGATGAAATCCGACTCATCCCGGAGCCTACAACGGCGCTCGGCCCTCGAGATGGGGGACTGATAGTAAGGCTAGGAAGGCGTCCCTAACAATCCCCTCCAGAATCGGATCTCCCTAGTCAATGCGCGGCGTAGGAAAGCCAACCTAGAGGCACGGATGTGACTCATAAGGTGCGGCATTCCCAGCCCCCCATGACACGGACGTTTGGTGCAGACTCGTCTGTCGACCCTGTTCACGCGTCCCCTCCATAAAATGGAGGATAGCGATCGCTCGAGCACCTTCCTGCGGTCTTTACAGAGAGGAAGTACGGACAACCGATAAAGAATCAGGGGAAAATGTATGTAACACACACCTCCGCCCTGCCCTTCACGGACAACCGCCGTCGATTCCAAGTCTGACCGGCAGAATCGACCTTTGCACGTACTTCAGACCAATTCTTCTCCAGCTGGAGGTCGGGCCCAAACCACACTCCAAGAATGCGGACAGGACCGTCCGTCCAACCGAAGCGGCCCGGAAGATCGACCCCTTCCAGGCACCTAACCGCAAGCCGGACGACTTGTCGCGGTTTAT